>LR141284.1:0-13050 GCA_900659605.1 Tisbe holothuriae | reverse complement strand
CTCTCTCTCTCTCTCTCTCTCTCTCTCTCTTTTCAGTACGCTATAGAGTAAAGGAGAAGTAGGAGAATGGGGTTTCTGCCTCAACCTCATTTACTTCTTTCTTTCTTCGAACAAGGAAAAAGGCCCCATGGAGACTCGAGTTACACGGTCTAAGCCGGGACTGCAGCAGCAGAAGCAGTAGAAGCAGCCACTCTCACTTTCGTTGTCGGGGGAGAAGAGAAGAAGAAGAAGAGGACGGTTTTATGGGTTGGGCCCCGGCGACAGACAGCAGTAGCAGCAGCAGCCGCAATAGACGTCTACGTCTGGCCTTGGCAGCAGCTAAGAAAAAGGAGGCCAGCTGACGTAGATACAACTCGTTTAAAGGCCTTCGGGCGGAGGAGAAGTAGGAGAAGAAGGGCCTTTGCCAAACGTCCTTGAAATAGAGTGGCCTTCGAAAGGGAAAGCACGATAGGCCTTGTTTTCTGGCGCCGGCAGCTGTATGGGCGTCGGCGGCGATGGCTCAGCAGCTGATTGAGACAAGGCCGGGCAGACAGACAGACGAGCTCAGCCGACGTCAGATGGTGACTGACACACCTATCGCGAAATATACACACGGACGTGCTGACAGACAGCGCCCTTAGCTACTGAAGACGAAGAAGGCTCTATGGGCCTATTTCATACTGAAGGTCCTACTTCTTCTTCTTCTTCTTTCTCTCTAAAGCCCTTCTCGTTTCTCTTCTTTCCTCCAAAGTCTTTTCATCTGACAAAAAAGCAGGCCAAGACTAGACCTACTTTTAGACAGCAGAGAGAAAAATCGAATGGAACAATGCAGACGTCAAAATATAAACTCGGATTGAGATACTAAAATGATTTTATTGCACATTTCAGCTTCGAATTGTCCTACATTTGCAAAATTTATAATCGCACTCTTTGCATTATTGCTGCTTCTGCGTCAGCATAAAATGCGCATGTTTGACGCATCAAAAACAACCTGTAAAAAGTTTGAATGAGTTGCATTTTGGTGCACTTTTTAGACCTTTTCCCTCTTCTCCCCAGTCTATAGTGCTGCAGAAAGAAGGCTAGACACATTTTGGCACACGACTACTCGTACAAACAATGTCGGACAGACAGCCCGACGGATGGATCGACGGACTCACACGGACAGGGAGAGAGTTTGCAGTACAGACTGGAATAGCAACAGAGCTCTAAACGAGGGCACAGTGGGTTAATATGAGACAAATGCTCTAAATTATGCAAATTTCATTACATTGTTAGTGTTTCATGACATCAGTTCTGCTCCTATAACCCCACTGTGAAATTTATGCCTCTTAGACATGTACGAATATGTTGTTCCCTCAAGGCCATCCTCCTCCTACTCTTCTAGACCTCATGGGACGTGTCGGGAAAGTTCTTTTTATATCGACTTCATCGCCAACATTATCCTCATCAGCCCTTTGCTTTCACTTTCGTGCGTGTGCGAAGACTAATCTCGCAAAAGTCGAACTCCCTCGGGACCTGATTGGGGGGTCTGAGAGGTCCCAGCTGAAGTTGACGCCGCCGCCGCCTTCGCTTCTTCCTTGATGGAAGAGAGAGAGTCAGAGAAAAAGAAAAAGAGGAAATGCAACGGGGAAGAAAGTTGAGATGGAGCTGCTGCATGTCGAAATCTAGGTCACTATATAGACTTTTATAAATGGACTGGCATTACTCTTCTTCTTCCCACTTTTTGCTCTTTTTCTGGATGAAAAGAGAGTGTTAAAGTTGTTTTAAAGAGAGAAGTGGCATTTTTGGCAGATAAATGTCAGCCAACTCGATTAGAAGGAGGAGGCTGAGAGGAGGATATAATTAAGAAAACGCATTTGCTACTCTTCTCTCGTCGAAGCCACTCAGACCTCCTCCTGTTGTTGTTGTTGTTGTCGATATATCTTTTCGCGCCGACAGCGGCAAAGATCAACTTTCAAACCAGGGATGACATAATGCCATAGTTCGTACTATTATATTAACGTAATTGACGCTCTACAGCATCCCTGAAAGCTCATTTTAAACAAGACGGATATGAAAGTATGAAGGGTGCACTTGCATCCTTGTCGTAAGAATCTTATTATTAAACCTCTCGGGAGAGTGCCTTCAATATTTATACGAAAACTATGCATATATCCTTCTTTATCCGGGCTCTCTTTAAACCCAAGATTTACACCGTGTTTTCAAATGCATTATCGACAGCGGAATAGTTTTTGACACGGCGGCGGCTTTCTTGTTTTAAAACATCGACGACTTTGTGGATGAAAAACGTGGAGAAAACTTTCCATTTTCTTCATCCAAATTGAGTTAGGTGTGAGGGGCGTCTCCCTTGAGAGAACTTGTAGGTTAAAAAGGGAGTATCCACAGTGGGATCATTACATTATTTCCTAATAGAGATCACTGTGTTTTATCCCAAAGACCCCCTAGAGAATTTTTAAACTGGTGTTTAAACGAAAATGCCTTTGAATCCGTTTTTGACGAAACGCAGGCAGAGTAGTTTTGACGGAATGGTGATTTTAAGAGAAGCCGTTTCAACTATATCTTCAGAAGAAGGCCCCATATGATCACAATTATGCTTACATTGCAGAACTCCAAACCTATCCCATTAACCCAAGAGCAGCTCTGGCCTCGTTTTTGAATATTACGTTCTTTCTCTTTTTCGGTCCCATTTCGCGGGCGGGTCATGTGCCAAAGTAGTATTTCATTTTCCTCTCATTGCCCCTAGACATTGTCTTTCTCTCTGGCTTTCATTTTATATATAACTCCAGGCCTCCATTTCTATAAAAGACATTTGTACGAATACTCTTTCCCCTTCTTTTTTATATGGTAGAGGAAAATAAAAGGGGAAAACTAGTGCGCGAAACGACCTCAAAATTGGGTAGGAAAAAATCGCGCAAAAAGTAACTATACGACATTAGATTAGACTCTAGAATGTCCTTGAGGCACTGGACAAAGGTCAACCATGCAATGCATTGTACAGTAGATAAGAAGAAAAGATAAACATGGCAGCCCTGAAAGTGTAATTTCGTGCAGGAATGAGCCCTCCCCCATTGTTTTTCGTCGTGGTCAAAACAGGTGAGTTATAGTTACGGCGCTGAGGAATCCAGTAAAGAAAGCTCAGACAAAATGTCAGTCTACGTTTTTTAATCAACTGACAGGTTTTAGAGCACACTCAAAAGGATGTTTCATGTATCCACACCACCCAGTAATAACATTACGATTATGAAACCACTTTTGGCCCTTCATGGCCATCGTGTGCTATTATGACCCCAGCTGCAGGCAGAAGAAGAAGAAAGCAAGGCCTATATCATAATAGTAATAATAAGAAACGAGGAGAAGCCGGTTACTTATGGCCTTCTTTTACCCCGTGTAGGAAAATGGAGGTTAGCTGCTTCAAGGCCACTGCTGCTGCTGCTCGCTACTACCCTCGTTGTCAGGGTCCCATAACCTTAAAAGCTATTATTATGAAGCGAGAAGAAGAAGAAAGAAGAAGAAAAGAGTATGTGTAGCAGAGGTGATATCAGAGACGGGGAAAAGATAGCAATATCCCGACTAATATACTTAAATGTACACTTGGGTGTATTGTAATATGCAAGGTCTCGACGGGACTTTTGCGAAAAATAGTCAGTCTCGATGAACGAGGCCGACAAAAGAGGAGCAAGCACCGTTTTTGTTCTTGCTTCATGCTCTGGCGACGGTCTCTCTCTCTCTCTCTCTCCCCTTTCTCGAGATATATAGAACAGACTAGACAGTATCTTATAATGTGGGAGCAAGTCTGGAGCAAGAAGAGGAGATTCTCATTCCCATATTTTAAGGCCCTTCAGCTGACTTTGCCCGGGATATGGGATGGTGGTAGCCTTTAAAAAGGGCCCCAAGGAGTGGAGCTGAGCAGCGTCGTATAAGTAAAGTCTCAGCCCAGACAACCAAACCCACTTTCTGTCTTTACGAGAATGGGAAGAGGAGACTTTGAAACGACGTCGCTAACGTTAACGGGAAATCGTTTTCTTCTTCTTTCTTTTGGCAATTGTAGCTCGTTTTCCTCAAGACGATCAGACTGCTTTTTGCGTATTGTCTTTTCTAGAACGAAGGTCAGGATTTGAGATGAAAAATGGTTATCAGAAAGGGTCAGAGATATTGTCGGATTCTGACCTCATTTCCAAATGAAATATCATTGGTGACATCTGGGAGGACAAAATTGGAACTTTCACAGCCTTGATCAAATAAACTTTCATTGTTTCATCCGCTGATTAATCGTTGCCAGAAACGTCATAAATTGCATCGGAAGCCATCTTCTGACAAATAATATCTAATTTTATATTCTCCTCCGCTTGATGACATCAATATTCCGACCCCATCTCCCGGTTTATTTATCTCTTTTAATGCCGAAAACGGTGGAGAAGACCGAAAAACTCTTCCATTCCTCTCACGGAGAAGAAGAAGAAAAGTGCAACACAAGACGGAAAAGGTTGAAGAAGAAGAACCTTCGCACCCGATTCATCTCAAGATTCTCTTCAAATATACTTCTCTGTCGTTCTGTAGCAGCCTTCAAATGCACTTTAAACAGCAAACACTATACGAAAATCAACTAAAAAGATAGCTTTCTATATAAAATACTAACCCATATATTATTCCTCTGATGCTCTATGACACTCTCTCTACTTTTCCTCGTCCTCCATGCCATAAACTCATAATGACCTCTCTAGGCGATGCAAAAGAAGGTGAAACAGTGCAAAAGAAAGACGGAAGAGGGGCAATACGTCTTCCACTAACTCGCATGGGAGAGTGATACTACGATACACTACAACAAGCCTTGTCCTCATACTGCACTACACTTTATGTAATCTGGGTCCAACTATTAAAAAACTTAAAGCACTTCCTTAGCTCAAAGGAAGAACTTAACAAGGGTTTTAGCCAATGCGGAAAGAGTATTTTGGCTTAAGTACTTCCTTTGGCCCAAAGGAAGCCCATTGAGTTTTTTAATAGTTGGACTCTGTTGAGCCTTGAACCGGGTGTGCTATACTTGCTTACCTGTGCACAACCCCCCACGCTTCAGTTGCACTCAACTAGTGCATGCAGCGGCATAAAAAACTTCCCTCTTCCTTCTTTTTCTTCTTCTTCATCTCCCATGGGGAGGCAAAATTTCATGAGGAGGAGGAGGAGAAATAATAAAACTTTTTACAAGATTGTCACACGGACGGAACTGCAGAAAATAGAGTCATTAATTCATAACAATAAATGTCAATTTGGGACAGGTCACATGTAATCTATTATATATTTGACGTTCGGAGAGCTGTGTGGGAAAAGTGAAAAAGCTTTGAGATACTGACCTCAATATCCTTAACACGAAGGCTTCTTTTTATGTTATACAGGTGCTTGTATCATCCACTTTCTCGTCTCTTTAACGTCTCTGTAAACACAAAGAACGGAGCATGTATTCTGAGAAGGCAATAAAGGCATTAACCTGAATGCGAAAAATGTAGTTCAGTGCATTAAATCGGGGTACAGTCGTGAAATTTGAACTTGCAACTGCAATATAAATATTGTGTGTCCACAAATGCACTTGGAAACAATTAACTTCATACGGATTTGAATGTGAAGATAATGGCTTGAACAAACTTTAACGTGTATTTATGTTCATAATGTCCCCATTAAACACAAAGTCCTTAAAATGCACGTTTCTGGGTCAATTGAAAGCGAATCTGCAGCAGTTGCAGTCTCTCTTTTTGCACATATTGCATTTTTAAACGCCCTTCTTCTTCCTTCGATTGCATTTAACACACGGTCTACGCATATGTCTAGAATTATAAGAAGGAGCGCAAACCTTGATGTCATTGTCTGGAATGCTTACGAATAAAGACGTTTATAACTACTTATAGAATGCATTTCTTTGTTCGTAATACCTAACAAGACATGACTCAACGCCATCCATCTTGCAGATTTGAACCCGTCGTCTTCACTTTGTGCAATTAGTCTTTTTCTTAAGGCAATTACTACCTCACCTCTCTTCGTTCTCTCAGAGGCCCATTTATCTGCAGGTTAATTCCAGCCATTGTCTCCGACAAAGTTGTTTATTGTTATTGCACAAATGCAATATTAACGACATACACAAATTGGATATAAAGTATTAAAGAAAAGATTGTCTTTGTTCTCGGGGAATATGTTCAAGTTAATTTTAATGGTTTCTAAGGCCGTGTTGTTGATCTATTAGATTATAAAGTTTTTGCATTTAAAAAGAGGCCATTAATCAAACTAATCGTATCATCGGTTTACAAATACACGAAACGAATGACATGCAATTATTATTATGTCGCTATCTATCTCTAGTAGTTTGTTGTAGTAAAAGGTCGATCGCAATGGAGTTGTACGAGTATTGTATTTTGTGAAAGTTTTTGGTCTGTCGAATATCAATAGAGAGCTGCATTTCAGCCTTTTAAAAGTCAAACTTTTTTGCAGTAGCAAATGCATAATTCAAAGGAAAGTGAAGGTTCAGACGAATCTATTGATCAGAGTTGGAACATGGGATTATTTTAAGTGGGACATTTAAAGGTTACAATTGTTGCCTATTACAGAACATATCAGCATTGTGTAACCTTGAAAATGTAATAACAGACATGTTCTACATCCAACGTACAATTTCAATTTTCGTGCTTTACTGCTTACATTTGTTCTTTTTCTTCACCTCAGACATTTCTTGTCTCAAACTGAAGCTTTCTAATTCGTTTTTTGCTTCCACGTCTGAGAAATCCATATTTTTTACCAATTCCAGTCGAATGATAATATTGCCGGACAGACTGACATACGGAAGGATGATGTACGTACAGACTAGACAGTTGACCGTGACCAAGAGAGAGAGAGAGAGAGAGAGAGAGAGAGAGAGAGAATAGGAGGAAAAACGATGATGATATAATATTAGCGAGCTCCAATGTCATTCCTAGTTGTCGTCTTTTGCTCTTGTTCTCCGAAAAGTGATCCTTTTCCCTCGATCAATTTCGCTGCTTTCTAAAATCCGATTTCAACAAAAGGACTTTCTTTCCTCCTTCTTCTCGTCTGTCTTCATTTTCGCTCTCTTATCCTTTCTTTTGTAGCTGTCTAGAGAAATTCTATTGTTAACGTTTTAGAGCTGAAATAAACTCTCTCTCTTCTGTTCGGTTTTCCCCCAACAACAATAACAACGTTTTGTACTATTTATTTCTTAACATTGATTTCCCGCCACTCCATTCCTTCAGGGTTTTTTGGGGGAACTTTTTTCTTCAAACCTTTTTTGACAGCAAAAGTGTAACGTTATTCTTTGGTGTATGCTATATATACGCACACGACATGAGCCTGCTGTTGGTAGGTCTTGGAAAATAGGCCTGACAGCCCAACACACAGTTTGTTGTTGTGTTATACCTATATTTTGGTATTTCTCCCAAAGAGACCGTTTTTTGTAGGTCAGAACTGTTATTTTCTTTGCGTCGCGCGCGGTCCCGTCAAAAAGTGGCAGTTTTCTTTTTTTTCGGTTGCTTTTTTGATAGGCCTAACAAAAATACGGAAAATATAACTCTATGAAAAGAGAAGGGCGAGCCAAAGTTGGCGGCGAATTTTTGGGCCCTATTTCTTGTGTAGAGGAGGAGGATATGGGTTTTAGCTGTCGAGAGATAAGAAAGACATTTGTTTCAGACTCAGCCAAGAGTGAGACAGACACATTCTCATACAAAACGGGGACGGAAGAAAGAAGAAGAAGAAAGAAAAGCTATTTGCCTTCTTCTCTGAAGCAGCCAAGAAGTAAAGATAGCAGAATATAGAAGAAGGAGGAGGAGAAATAGCCCGACCATTTGCCAAAAATAACATTTAAGGCCAGACGTTCATTAGCGGGGCCTTGTCGGGGGACAAGCTTAAATCCAGTCTGGGGCTCTTCTTCTTCTTCTTCTTGGTCCATATACACTCGAGCTCTCCCTTCTCAATGGCTGCTTGGTGCGTATAATAGTAATTTGAGGCTCTTGCTGCTGCAAGCTACTTCTGGAATAATAGGAGGAGGGGAAAAGAAGGCCCCAGACGATGGCCTTGAAGTCTGAAGAAGAAGAAGGGGAACAAGGCCAGCCAGCCTTTTCAAATGGGCTGGAATGAAACTGGAGGGACATACAAAAGAAGACGTTTAGAATGGGGGGAAACACTAAATATTTAGAGCGTAATTTAGGCCTCGTTAGAATACGTCATTGTTGCTGCTGGCGACGACAGACATTTTTGAAGGTCGGCCTCTCGGAATAAGGGATTCTAATGAATTTGTAAGGAGGGCAATTACTGCCAGTATAATATGTTGAAAGATTCAATTTGTAATCATAGCTGTTTCGTTCATTCAGGAGAAAAGTAGATTGTGTTGAAAAGGTAGCTGCAAGGTTTCACGACTCTTAACTTTATCTTTTTCACAACTTTTCTCTTTCTCTCCCTGTGTAAAACTTTTGTGTCAAAAATTCTCTAGAAAGAATTCCAACAACAAGAAGCAACAAACAAACAACTTACTTTTTCCACGCTGCTCTCTCTCCTGGGACTAATAATAAATGCTCACAAACGTTTTCTTGTCTACAGTGCATATTAAACCTTCAAAGAATGCAGATTTGCATCGTGAATAAATGAAAAGAAAGCGTTTGCAAAACCTGTGGGTTCTTCTTTCAGAGACTCGTCTGAAGAGAGAGAGAGAATGTCTGGTTGAATGTGCAAGAGAAAGGAGAAAAAGCACCTTTGTAGGTGCAAGAAATGCATTTAACGCAGATAAAGAGAGAATGTTGTAGTAAGAGTTGTAGAAAAATGCGTAGTAATCGTCGATTATTTTGCAAAAAAAAGATGATGATGTGTCGATTTTTTGTATTCTCTTGTGCATTTGTTTCGTACTAAGATGACCTTGAAGATTCCAAATTGGAAATTGGAGATTAGAAGTATTCTACAAAAATGTCTCCGCTTCTTGTTCATATAATGCCTTCTTATTAAATAGCACTCTAGCACGAGATACATGGAGAGATTGAGCTTATACACACTCTAAAGCTGCTCTGTTTTGTGTGAAGGCTAAAGCTTCTTCTTTCTTGTACTGGGCTATAAAAACGAGGCTGCAAAAATCGAGGGAATTATATTCTGTAGTCGGCCAACGTTGAGACTGCAGCAGACGCTGGCCAGCAATTTAGATAAGCAGCAATGAGACCCTCATTGCATTTGTCAAAGTCAGCAAAAAAGAGAGAGGCTGTAATTGTATGCACAGAGCATAATAGGTGCACTAGGGTTTAATGTTGCTAATGAAGTCATAAAGTCGGTAACAGTATGCAGGCAACATATGACATATTTTGACCCGAGTTCCAGGCAAAGCAATCTTTTTCCCCTCCGAACATAGGATGTGATGAATTTGTGAGGCCAATTTTTGAATTTATGCTCATGATGGATATTCATGTTCAGCAAACATTAGGATATTTATGCGATAATATTATTATTATTATTATTATTATTAGCCACAATGATCGTCCAGCCTTGGGCTCAATTTAGAGCTATACTATGAGTGGATCTCAGAGTCCATTAAATTAGCCAAAGCAAATCCCTATATAGATAGAGAAGGAAAAGTAGGCCTTTAAGAGATTTCGGTTAGGGATTAGCGGACTATTCAGCAAGGCAAAAGGATTGCTGCTACTGAGTTGGTTTTTGGAGAGCTGCTGCCTCGCCAGCAGTCTGATAAGCTGAGACGGCGTGCGAAAACCGCCGTCGCCGCCGCTGAGTTAGTGACCTAATTAAGACACAATGAGCTTAACAAGAAAGAAGAAGGCTTGTCGTGTAACTTGTATAAGGAAAGGAAAGAGATTGGGCTCAGAAAACAACGGGCTCAATTAAAAAGAAGGCCTTTTTAGACAGAGATGGCCAAAGACCCCAAAGTGATACAACGGTTGCAAGGCTGTGCAGATCTTTGGTATAAACAACATACGAGTGTATATTATAGTAAATTTCCATAATGCATAATGTGAGATACACAAAAATGCCATTATATAATCTTTTAGTTTATGAGTAGAATTGTATGTTACGAAGTATAAATTTGATGTACTTTAAAAAGTTTGCTTAATTGAGCACACCCCATAATATACCTATATATAATATATAACCTTGCGTGGATACTGTTATCACTCAACTACATCTTAATGGCCGAATACAATTATAATTAGCAGTTAATTTCTGTGCGTGAAATTATGGCTTCTCTTTGCCTGACTGACTTGTTCTAAATTTTGCGGTAAACTGTTATTTATCCCGTTATTATTTTGCCATTTAGCCTATATTTTCTATAATAATGATTAAAAGTGAAAGAGTGTTGCTGTAATTTTCAGCTGAATTTGAAGTGATTCGTACTATTTGACAATTGGATTGGAGAAAATTGACACGCTCTGTTACTTAATAGACTAAAAATGGAAGTACGTTTCTACAATTTAATGAAGTCTGCTTTTAAAACACATCCATTGTTTGTTTAGAGCGTTTCATTATTCAGGCTTGATATACATGTAGAATACACATATTATATATAATCTCTGTACTCCAATTCCACTTTATTTTAATATTTTCCTTGTACAATTAGAATACTCTTAATTATCGCCAATTAAGAAAATATTAATGCCAATTAACTTAATTTCTACTAAACATTACCAACGTGTATATTATATGAATAATAAAGCTGTAGCTTATCATTCACAATCATCCTGTACAAAGTGACCCCGAAAAGCTTAAGATAATGAACTCATTTTTGCCCTAAATCTCCACATTATTCAGTTGACGATCAAACTGCATTATCAAAAATGCAACACACTTTAATCTCCCATTTTTTACACTCTTCGTCGCAAGAATAAATCAAGATGCAGTCAGCTGCATATTTACACACAATTTGTTTTTATTGAAGTAGCAGAAAAAGTTCTTATAGCAGAGGAGCCACAAAATGGCAAATAGGAGGAAAATCGATTTTTACGAGACCAATACCGATGCTACATGGTCGTCGCTCTTTGGCGAGCGGCGTTTTATACGACACTGAACATAAATTCAAAGTGCATTTTTAAACATTGCAGTTGTACAAGAGGAATGCTTATTGGGATAGATTATACGTTTCTGGTCCACGGAGTCTAATGTTTTATGAAGAGAAACGAGTGCAATTTTGCCGCCAGCTTGTCGTTTTCTGTGTCATCTTAGTTCAGGCGAAATCCTAGTCAAAATAATCACTCAGAAGTACAAAAGGCCCACTGGCAAAGTTGAGATAGGTAGGGTTGCTGGAGTAAAAAATGCAAAATGCAGTCATAGAACAACTGAATACAGACAAAGTACTTATTTTTCCGGCTTTGCAGTATAACAACTAAAGTACAAATGATGGTTTATAGAATATAATCATTAAAATAATAAATGGCAACCCTGAAACTGGTTGCAATTTATAGATCTCCTGGTGCAGCTGCGTCGTCGTCGTCTGCCTAGGCGCCACACTGAGTCTTGGACTACTTGCTGCTGCTGCACCTTCTTCTTCCTCCTACCTTCTCCTATTGCCTTTTTTGTGTTCTTGGACCTCGGGTCTAATTATTTTCGCCATGTCTTCTTGTCTTTAACACAAGGTCATAAAATGAAGGAAGGAAGATTGATGAAGGAAAACAAATATATATTTTACACCAGTTTGTGTTATTTTACGAGTTTAACTTTATAAAAGTTTTGCCGATATTATAATGCTGATTTTAGTGTGACCGATAGTTAAGAAAATTGTTGTTTTATTGATGACGTCATTGATCTTTTTTGTATCATTCATGTTAAATTGTACTGCGGATACTTCTTGATCATCCTATATCTCAAAGTGACCTACATTACCAGAACTGAATTTAGATCAAGTAAAAGTCATTTTCCAGACGTGATTACCAACTTCAGACGCCTTATTCGCTACTCGAACTGTCGATGTAAGTTCGCTCCATCTTGGCCAAAAACGACGACGCGTCGGTTGTCAAAAGGGAAATCCTTCTTTCTTCGTTTCTTTTCCATATTCGTGTGTGTGTAAAGAGCACGATAGCCAAAGAGAGGCAGAGAGAGAATGATGAAGATGAAGAGGGCAAAACTTCTCTGTTTCTCTGTCTCAGCTTATCTCTCTTATGGATATGGAGGGGGCTCGAGGGAAGAAGAAGAAGACGAATACGATCTTCTTTTTCAATACATGTCACACTCAGGCAGCAGCCACCTTTGTGGGCTAGCTGTAAGTGAAGAGACGAGAGGGAGGAGAAAACCTCAACCATTTTGAATCACTATTAAACGGACATCTTGTCAGTATCTACTTGGATGTAAGCTGTTAAAAGTCCGTTTAGCGTTGACATTAGCCCACTTTGACTCTTATCATATTCACGGCATAGACATAAGAAGAAGACTGATACTGATGAGACCGAAAGATGATTCTCTTTCTAAACCTCTGACTTACTTCTGTCATCTTTGTGTCGTGTCTTTAAAAGGGAAGCCAAGCTTCATAAGAGCTCTAATATTGTATGCAACGGTCAGTATTAAGGCGGAGGTCATGTTTCGCACTGCCAAATTTCTGCAACAAAGTCGTTTTTGTTGCTTGTTTGCTTGACAGCAGAGACCAAAGAGGTAACATAAGAAGAAGAAAAACGAAAACTGGCTTCTTTTCTTCTTCTTCCAACCGACACAACGCTTTTCTATTAGCAGCTGCTGAGTCCAATGTGTGGTTCAATAATACAATGCTTTGTTTAGGAATGATAAGAATTAAACTTGGAGGAATCTTCTTCTCACAGTATGGCTCAAAAACCGTTAACATTCTCTAGTTTATCCCACACTCTGTAGGGGAACTATCAATTTAGGGGCAAATTGGGGGTTATTAAAATAGGGTTGAATACTTTCAAATGATTGATACATTTTTTCGTGAGAATGGCAGCATTTGCTAAAATATAATAATTGCAGATGAAAAACGTGATTCCCTGTCAAAACCACACCCGGACAAAACCACACCCAAAAAAAAACAACCCCTCACAAACAAACCCAGAGAGACTACCAGACAAAGAAAAAAACACACGCTAAACAACAGAA
>LR141283.1:0-13062 GCA_900659605.1 Tisbe holothuriae | reverse complement strand
AGTCAACTGAGCCAAGCCATACAATAGAAACTCAGTCACTCAACTGACTGAGAGAATTCCAAACGAATTCCAAACGAGCTCCCATCATGAGAAAACAAAACATAGATATATATGTAATAGCTTTCACTTCCATAGTATATTTTTTCCAAGACTGGCTAGCTTGAGCAGCAGCAGCCTTCCTGCTTGCCTGCACTGGGCTAGATGAAGCAGCAGCAGTTCCCCAGAGAAACTACTACAAGGAGAATAGGCTGTGTTGCTGGTGTCTGGCGGGCAAGCCCTGAAACGAGCGATTACTTTTTCTCCCTTTCTTGCGTACATGACGAGTGCCTTCCCCCTCAGGTTTGGATGCGGCTGAGCTCAAGAGCTCAGCCACATCCAAGATTTTTCCCACAGTCCAGAAGGAAATTGCAGCTATTAGTTACTTTGTTCAATAAGCTAGATACTTGGTTTCTGGGTATTGGATGAACTTTTTACTCAGTATATGGTGCCTTCCCTTCATTTTGCACGCATGTTCTGGTAAAAATTAGACATTGTATCAAACAAAACATGATTATCCAGCTGCTCTTTAAAAAAGTAATATGTAACAATGAATGAGGGAAAATATATCCAAACGGTAATTTACTGCAGCTGTATTTGCTCCAAAAATATATTACTAACCATTTTTGTATACTTTAAATCTGTCAATTATAACTATTACATCATAATAATAATACAAAACACTGCCAGTAAAAATGCTATTTTAAATTTATGGTCCTCCTGAGCCTTGCAGCAAGGTGCGGCAAAGGGACGCCAATAATGCTAAAAAATGACTAATGTGATTACTAAACTCGTATTTTACAATTAAGTCCTTGCATTGACTGGTTATCTTCTATGCCATTTCTTTAATATTTAATTATGCTTAGCACATTATGCATCATATTTATGGCGTTATTATGCGTAAACAATATGATGAATGTTCATGAACGTTAACTTTGAATTATTATGGCATATCTGATGACCTAGGCAAGAAAAAGTAATCGCCTCTTTCAGAGCTTGCCCGCCAGACACCAGCAACACAGCCTATTCTCCTTGTAGTAGTTTCTCTGTAGTAGTTTCTCTGATTCGAACCTGCGACCATCACTGTCGCAGGCCGACGCCTTGGCAATGAGCCACCACAGCCCCCGGCTAGACGTTATGTGACGATTCTTTCTCCATAATCTGAAATCTGCTAATGAATAGTTGAAATTGCAGCTTTCTTCTTGTGGTAATAATGATAGTCGTGCAATTAATTACATGGGTCATAAAAGAAAAGGGCAAAAGTTCTTCTTCTTTCAATGCGGATAATGTATTTTACACGAATTCTCCCCATCTTAAAATACATGCATAATAACGGCCTCGAAGACAGCCACACACACCGCAAGCAGTTGCGGCTAGAGGGCGAAAATAAAAAGCCTTTTTAGAGGGGACAAAAAATGAGTAACGACCGTGTAATTTAAATAGTCTGGCTGCTGCACTGCGCTCGCTCGCTTGAGGTAGCTAGGAAGTAGTGCTTAAAATTGGGTTATAAAAAGAGACACCCACAAAAGCTGCAATTTTGGTGTAAAAAATGCGCTTAAAATTCGAGTATAGGAGTTGAAAAGGTCCATCGCAATTGTTTCTCGTACTTTGTGAGATGGGTGAAAGTTTTCTGTTCCTTTTACTCCTAAAAGCTCTGCTTTTTGAGTGATTTTCTTAGCTTAATGCGTACTCGGACTACGAAATCGGATTCAGGGTTTCTTAACACGTTCTTAAGCAAAGATTTCCTTGTGCTTAAGAAGTAAGATGCAATTAATGGCAACCCTGCAACAAGGAAACCCTTAATGAAAAGAAAGAGTATTTGGACATGAGATTCTTCCCCTTTCTTTCAATTGACGCGATGAAAGAAGGATTCGATTAACTGCCATGCCCTTCTTTTGTGCATTAGAGAAGAGGTGCCAACAATCATTAGGAATGCTCACTTGATAAACATGGAACGGCGTGTACTTTGCCCTATTCGAGGGCATTGAAGGCAGAAATAACGTCATTAGATGGAATTAGATTACAGGATATTGACTGAAGGCAGAGGATATTTAGTTGTACGTTGACTGGATATATTTCTGTTATGAAGAGCAGCTTCAACTTTCAATATGAGACACTTTTGATGTACTCCCCAATCCCTTTTTAACCCACAAAATGTGGTCATTCCTCTCGGAGGCCACTTCACAATGAATGGTGTTGAATGTAAGATCTTAAGAAGAACGGAAAGGCCCAGATTTCTCACACTGTATTCTCCTAGAGGATAGAAACCTTCCGTCATATACTCTCGAGATGGGCAGATTGAAATATCTTGTAAGGCAGAAGTTTGGCGGTTAGAATGCATGTTAGACATGACATATTTTCGCTCTTGGGTTTTTGAATCCGTCGCATATGTTTCCCAGAGAGAGGTTCTTGACTCCGTTGCCATTTGGGGATTTTATATGCTGCTTTTCTACGTTTTGTGAGCTCCTTTTTTGGCATGTTGACTATTTCCAAGAGTACTTTTTCCCCTTCTCCATATTTGAAACTTAATCTCCCGTTAATACATCGTGTAAAAATCTGCTTTCGTAAGCGATATGATGATAGTAACCACAGACGCATTCAAACAAAGACGTCTCTGGCCTCTGAACCATAATTCCATGTCCTTAAACTGTTCCATAGCTCTGTGGTAAAGTATTGGTCTTCTTCTTCCTCTATCGTTACAAAGGCCAAAATAAAAGTTGTGGTATCGAACAGCTGGTGCCGATAAAAACATACATATTCTCACAATTAAAGTACCTTTTACGGCTATTTTTCTCAAACTATTTATGGAACTGTAACAATGTCTCCCAGAGGGTTTTCCATGTCTGTGTTTTGTTTGTAGAGCATGCTCGTTCATTGGAGCATATGATCCGACCGGGCAGGAGCAGCAGGATCATCATCAAGGGCAGAAATAATGGAACAAACAGGCAAACATGTTACAATAAGTTGTGTTATTTTAAGGGCATTTGTCAACAGTGGGCTTGCAATTGATTCCACCACACCCTTAACATTTTTATATCATGAAACATGATATTCTCCCCCGCCCAAAAAGTCCAACATGAGCAGTGTCAGCAAAGTAAATATATATTTTGACGACACTGTCGACAGCAGCGGGCAAAAAAAGAATAATCCTCCTATATTTTATATGACATGCACGGGTTGCTTCCAGTAAGAAGAATAAAAGTTTACAGTCTGATTCAATTGTGAGCATCAGTTTTGAACGACGTGAGAGGAATAATATTCGTTTACAGGGATATATGTTGACTTGTCTATGAGTGACACAAGACAAATCTATAAGGTTGGTCGCACATTGGCATATTGTGTAAACAAGTGTCTATTTATTTGCCAAAGTCTCGTAACCACTATGAATACAGCATAACTTAACCCATTTAAATACTTCCAGGTCGTAACCACCGTGGACACGATGACGGTCCCCCTGACCGAGGTCTTCTTCCCGTCCGTGGTCGTCTGCAACATCAACCAGGTCCGCAAGAGCTTCTTCGAGGAGCTCGGCGTGTACGACAATGAGACGTTCATCCGCCAGATCTACTACGACTACATCGAGGGCGGCAAGAGCTCGCAGTCCGAGAACCTCTACACGAAGAAGGGCGACGACGAGAAGATTGCGCTCCACGAGAAGATCCTGAAGCAGTATCTGGAGAAGATGAACTTGGAGAACCCGAATGCAGAGCAGAGTATTGAGTGGATCACGCATCAGAAGTGCAAGGATATGTTTATACTCAGCAAGGTAGGACAAAACTATAAACTATTGGATTCTAGAAAAAAATACCTATTCATTATTAGTAAATAAGTCGCCATTCTTAGTGGATAATAATAACTCTAGATGCTAATGCAAACATGAGGTATGTTAGAATGATGAATATATATTTTATGCCTTTTTGTATTTGCTGAATTCATATTGAACTTCAGAAGTCAAAATATTTGTTATCATGACATATCCCTGTATATATTTATTCTTAAGTCTAGAATTTATTGTTCTATACTAGAGCTCCAAGCAGACTTGAAACTAAAACGTATACCATTCCTAAATCATAGATGCAGCCAGACAATGTCTCATTTAAAGGCCATTACGAAAAGGATTGATATAATTAGTCAAAACTGCTGCAACTATAGTTGCCAAGCCTTAAAGGCTGTTGCTAAAACTGTACTAAATATCAACACCTTTTTGTTAGCATTCATTCAAAGCACATCAAATATCCTTGTAGTTCCGGAGGCAAACAAACTTGCAGAAAAGAAAGTCGGCTAATTTGTGTTAAAGAGAGTCCTTCAAAGTGTAACTTTTTCAGGGAAGCAGCATTGCCGGGGAATTAGCTTTTTTGAAGGAGGATATTTATTCATTTTTCTCTCTCTCGAGACGAGAGGGGGAGAAAAGGTAATTACCAACAGAGATTATGTTGATGCTAGATCCGTGTTACATGTATTTACGAGACGTAATCCAACCAAAGGTAAAAATCAATACATCGAACATCATCAATATGGTATCTTTAGAACATCAAATTATTCATTAGCCTGTATGTCCATGTACGAAATCAATAACAGGCCCGGTGTAAATGTACATTTTTGCAACATTCAAATATCGTTTTTCAACTGGATTTACACACTTGCTCTCAACATGTCACTAAATATATGATGAATCCCGGTACGTGTAAATTCTAGAAAATCATTTTCAGTGCATCTGATCTTTCTTGCATAATCGTCTTACTTTTATGAATGATGATTGAAAACACAGTGGGTTTCGATTGAAAATAACATAAATGAAGCCATTGCAATAAATAAATTACAGATGATAAAGTTTCTACTTAAATCCAAATTAAAACAAAATATATTATTGATGTATTTAGTGAAGGACCATCATTCACAATGTTTACTAATATAGCTGGGCTTTCCCATTCATTAAATACATTATTCAACCCATTGTGACATTCACCATCTCAGGAGGATTAATATATCAAGCAACGATTTCCATTTGCAAATGCAGCCGGGGAAACGGGGGAAATTGGAAGAAGAATTTGTTTTATGAGCATGTATTTTCAAACGTGTTGTGTTGCAAGCACATTGATGGGTTCTCCTTGAAGTAGGAAAATACGTGGACTCTATTTATTGCTATAATTGAGTTTGTACACATAGGATATATTTCTAGATTTATTTTTACAAATGAGCAGATACCCTTGAGTACATAATTTACAGTATCTTTTTTCGGTTTAAATTATGCAAAGATACTGCAATAATGCGACTTGCTTCATGACAAGTAACTCGAATTATAATAAGTCGAGTGTTCCGAAATTAAGCAATTATAATAAACTCGTATAATTTATGAATCAATGGTGCCAATGTGAGCAGTTTAGAGTCCTTGGAATAAAGCAACTGTTAAAATACAACAGGATATCTCAGCAGATCATTTTCAAAAGAATAACGGTCTGAAAAGCCCATTATTCAGCTGCCTTTTGTTTATAAAATGGACATATAAAAGAAGTTATGGAAGCAGAAATTCACTATGAAGTTGCAAAAAGTTCTTTTTATTCCCTCAAATTTAAAGAACTGGGAGTACTAATGTTAAATGAATAAACAAGTACAGCTTCATTACAACATAAATAAATGAATGCAAAATACAGCTTAAAACTTCATATAGCAGTCCCAAAAATAGCATTTTTCGCACACAGTCCTTAGAGACAACCGTGGCCTCACCCATTTTTTGCCCCTCTGACAGTTTCCTCCTCCTTGACGCGAGTGTGAAATATCTGCCGGATTTTTAGGGGCAGATCTAGAGAGTCATTAAAATGAAAGCTTCAGAGATTTGTCCCCTGATATAATCGATTTAAGCGTCCTTTCAGTCGGTCTATGCGGTCATGTATGGATTGAAGAAATGGGGGCTTCTGTATTCAAAAGAGTAGCTGCTTATTCGCCCCCTGTGGCGCACACTCTCAGAAAACGAGTTGGCTTGAGCTGTTTTCGGGTTCAGAAGGGTCGTATTTTTGAGTGAAAGATGCATTTTGCGGAATAATAATATTTTATCGGGAAATGGATGTGTGTAAAATATGCACCGTCAATATACCGGGATGGAGTGTATAAATTCGTACTATAGAAGGTGGTGGATGTACAAAAATCGTACTACAGAAGGCTTTTTTGCACACACGGTTCCAATACTAGGAAAAAGGGCTCGTTTAATATTCACTTTTAATTGCCGGTGTATGATACAAAAATGACTGTACTCACTGGCATTTAAAGTTCAATCTGTATTCGAGCATGTGCTAAATTCGATGTTATCCCCTAGCTGCAAATAAATATCCAGCTCCTCCTATTGTTTGCAACTTTGTGAATCCTTCTCTTCCATCTTAAGATGGTATTGTTTTAGAGTCCAGGCATTCTGAAATTACTTTTGAGGTTACTACATTGCCAGGTACAAAGGGCACCTAGTTACAAATAGCTTTAGTTGTGTAACCTATAGTTAACATTAGTACTTTAATATGAACCAAAAATAATTACACTTCCTGATGTATTATCTCCTAATGTAATTTATAGTGCTGCCTGCTTCCAACTGAAGAGGACATTAAGTCCTTTTGTCGGGCAGTTAGTTTCGTTAAGAGAGCGAAAGCCCAAGGGAAGATTCCAGTTAATTTACTCAAGAAGCCTCTAATGAGAATAAGACTTTAAAGGAAAAATAGGCGCCGGAGGGCAACAAGTAGGATTAGACATTGGATAACATTTAAACGACGTAATTAATGATGTTGCCCTGGAAACAAAGGTCAAAGAGAGGCATTTGAATTTCCGTTTTTAAAGGGAAAATGGCGGATTTCCGATATACCGCTGTGTTACTTCCGTTTCGTTACCAACAGGCCTTTCTTTCCATTCTCTCAATGTGCCGACAAAGGATAAAAAGAACCGGGGTAAAAAGACAAAGCAGGCAAAAAAGTTTTCTTTCCGCCTCTTGGCGCGGCATTCGAGGTCTTTTTTGCGCTCAAACTGTTGATGGTCAGAGGCTCAGAGCGGGCGAAAGTAAAATCAAAGTCTGGCCTTTAGATCTTGACCTTAGTCGTTTCATCTTTGTGCACAACACAGTTAAAGCACTTCAATAATACCAAGATTGCATTGTGTTTTTATCACTAATTCAATATTTAAAGGCTATTTTGGATCTATCGCTCCAAAGTACGCAACTGGGTCCTGTAGCAGGCACGTCCTTTCCAATTATCTGCATCTTATGTTCGTTTTCTCTTATCCGCAGAAGCTTTTTCTCCTCCTGTGCTCATTAGTCAGCACTTTGGATAGTTCCAGGATCTATTATTCTTATCTTGTGCTAGATATGGGGGAGAAAATACAACATTCATCAGATAGATGAGGTCAAAATATTTTATTAAACATTCAGCATCTGCAAATGGCATTGAGTTTAATGAGATAATATGACGTCATTGGAGTAATAATGTTTTATATTTCAGTGGAATTCCTCGACGACGTTTAAATTCGAGATTGAGCGTGATTTCGGGACTGATTACGGCATCTGTTGCTGGTACACGCCTCAGCTCAACTTTACCGAGATCATGAAGCATACTCAGGAGAACAAGCTCTCGGATCCAGATTGGGGTCATTGGTTCACCAACATTGCAAAGGTAAGAAGACGTTTAAAACATGTATACTTTAAGAACAAAACAGAAAGTCCTTAAATGAGGATTCCAGTCAGAAAAGGAGGCATTCCTTAGGAGAGGGAGTCAACCCTTTTGATTTAAACCAGGGAAACTTGCAAACCGCATGTTTGAAGTACGACATGGGTTTCCCCACAGAATTCTGAGTTCCTCTCAGCATGACGTCGGCACTTCATCTACAGATCTGTGAGTGGCATTCCTTCAGGAAATTCTTACTCCTACGCTTTCCCTATTTCAAACTAAACCCTTCATTCAACCGTGATCTTTGTCACCTTACAAGCATGCACAATAACAGCAAATCTAGCTTTTATACATTCAGCTTAAGCCAGTAGGTCATAATCTGTTCCTCAAACAACAACTTTTGCCTCCATTTCCCTCTCTTCTGACTCTATTGGTCCCAAGGGAAGTTGCGGGACTTGTATTAGATGCTGTACACAAATATACGTAGCTGGGAATACGATGCTACGGAAAGCCCTGGGTATATATTCCGCCTTTGTATTCTCCTACAACACACTTTCCGGGTAATTTTAGAGTCGGAATACTCCTCTTTTCGGTTTGACTAATGGCGAAAATATTCCTCTTCTTTTTTGCTCCTCCTCCTCCTTTCCAGGGCGCCAAGACTGGCAAAGACAACGGCTACTCCATGCTGTTTGACATTGAGAGCTTTGACTACAGCTACTACGACGAGGGGTCGGAAGGGTTGAAGGTGGCGCTCGTGCACCATCTGGATATGCCCATTATGAGGCAGACTGGGTTTCATATTGCGCCGGGGACGGAGAATCAGGTATGTAATACAATCCAGGAATAACAAAATAATGGTTGTAATGTTATTTACTGTGACCCTTCATATAAACCCACTGTGCTTTCCAGATCGCCGTGACCCCGACCCTCATCCGCACGTCCTCCAACGCCATGACCCGCTTCACGCCCCAGGAGCGCGACTGCTACAGCGAGGAGGAGATTAGCCTCAAGTACCTGCCCAGAGACCACGGATACAGATACGAGATGAGCAACTGCCTATTCGAGTCCGCGTTCGAGAACATTCTGAAGCGATGCAAGTGCTTCCCCGGTGAGTTTATGACCTAAAAAGAAAGGTTTATGCGAGGTCGTGTTTGGAATACGGACTCGGGTTGTAAATAGAAAGAAATGAGACATGTTTTCACATTCCCTTCCTTGTGTAATCAGAACATTACAGTTGACAACAAAATATTTGTCCCTATTTAATATTGAGAAGAAAGCCTATCTGGGTATTATTAAAAATGGCAAATATTTGTTTTGCACTTCATGCCCTCTACTCGTAACATTGTCATCGCTTGACTCTCCTCCTTCATGTCCAACAATTCTCGAGATATGATCCAGCCCCTGTAGCTAGTTTTATATTTTATCAAGTCCCCACTGCAGCCTGAAGGGGCGTTGTTGTAACAGAAGAAAGGTGCATTACCAGTTATTTATGAGCTTGTTTATTTGCTCCCCGCTGTTCTTTTTTTCGCCGAGGAGGCAAAGGAGAAACGGAGACAAGATAAAGGAGGTGACCTCAGCAGTACCCAGCCAAACTTTGACCAATGAAATAACGAATATATGTGTAAAAGTAGGCTACAAAATACAAATACCACTAGGTTCGACAACATTACATGCAAACAAACAATCTTGTTTTGTTGGGGTTGCTCCTCATATAAATTTCCAACATATTTGATGTTCTTTTGGATTTTTCTTCAGCTTAACAAATTCTCAATACAACTGATTAAAAATAAGTAACATTTAAGAGTTGTTGTCCTCAATTACAGCCAAAATCATCCTTCTCAACTGTTGCCAGCAATAACTTTCTGCACTCTATTTTGGCGCTCATTTCACAAAAAAAGCCTTCTTCCGAAGTAAGACCTTGTTCCACTGTCTGGGCAGGATGTCACTAGCTGTCACCAATTGCATCTATCGGAAAGTAGTTAAAAGAGATAGCGCGTCTAAAGTTGCCAAGTTAAAATTAGGACACGGGAGAAAAGGTCTCGTTATATAAAATATAAGCTTATCGCTGCAGTAAAAGGCTTTTGTATTGTCCAAGTGTTATCTCGCTCGAGGATGATAATACGGTATAATAACAGCCTCCGGGGCTTCCATTCCTTTGAAGTCTCTCTTTTCCCCGTTGAAACTAGTTCAACTGGAAAGGATAATCGCACAAAGAAAAAGACAGCTCTCGTTTTTATGGTCAGCAGTTTAAATTCTAGTCTCCTTTGTAGCAACCCTGCGTATAACAGTTATGCCTCTGGTAATGTCAGATATTATTGTTATTACAACCTTGAAAGCCATTATTATATGACATTGCATGTATGCATGTATGCTGAAATTACCACCCGCAGATCGAACAACTTTTACTATTTGTTCTTTTCATTTAATATGTGTTTTTCTACAGTTGCATGTTTGCTTTGTCATCTAGATCTCAGAGGCATTAACTGTAATAACAAAATAACCGTTTTCCAGGCAAATAAATAGTTTTAAGTTACAAACGCACCTAATTATCCTGAAGCATTTTATGAGGGCTTTCCTTTCACACGTTTTTTATGAAAGTACGCTCAAAAGATTTTTACTTTTTCCCCTTAAAAAGATATGTTTGCAAATCGTAGGAAATAGCCGCGCGCACCATTTTTCATATTTGAGTGGCTTACTAAAAAGGACGACGTATTATGCATGTTATGGGATATCGAAGTAGGGTTGCCATTATATTTAAAATTCTTCTGCTTTAAGCATATGTTTATTTAGTGATAATATGACCCTGAAATGGCAGAATGGCAACCCTGACGACCTCCATTTCCATAACCGCTCTTGCTCTTCCACGCATTCATGTATACGCTGCTACCGGCAAAGAAGAGAGAGGGAGAACGAGATAAGTTCTCCAGGGAAATCAAATGTCTACTTTGCCCGACCTAGAACTGGGCCCCAGCCCCTCGCCTTTGTCATCTATGTAAAGAAGGACCATCAAAATCCTTTTCTACCCTTCTTTCCTCATAAGGAGAAAATCGTTTGAATATGTCATTCTGTGTGCATGCAAGTCGTTTACCAGAGAAAGGAGAAACTATGTAAACTATTTGTGCAAGGCAATTTGTTGGGAAAGTTGATAACATCTGTTTTCAAAAGAAAGAGAATAAATAAGGTTGCATTTCTTTTCGTTGTATTTGGTTACAAGCCTTTTCCTTGAGATAATAAGATGAATGAAGATGAGAACTTCGGATATTTGATATTTTGAAATAACAATGTCAAATTTTGATACACCGACTTCAGCATTCGTGCTGTATATTTAAGCCAAGCTGAATGAGTGGCTATGTGTTTACTTTACCGTTCTTGTTACCTATATATCCTGAAATGCACTTCTTCCCAAGGTTCCCATTCCATCCTGAGAACAATGCCATTAATTTCGCTTTGTTGCAATTAATTTCCTTGCGCCTCCTTCCTTGACTTTCAAGATTCATCCTAATTCTATCCGCCACAAGAAAGCCTTATTTATTTATTCTGCTCAACGTAGTGCTGCTACATTTACCATCTCTACAATTTCAATTGTCCTTGGGGTCATAGGGATGCTATTATGATTTAAAACAAGTTATGGCAACCCTAAAGAAAGGTCACGTATTTTTATCAGCGGACAAAACTTTTCGGTCCAGCTATAGATTTTTGCGACTCCGCACTTTGACAGTTTGGCCCGTTTCGGCGGCGGGGACGGTTTTAACTAAAATTACCGAATAAAAAGGACGACGAAAACCAAAAACTCGATGAAACTAGACTTATTCTCCGATTCGGATTCCAGGCGATTTATCGGAGATGCGAGCACAGTTGTACGATGTATTTTTCATTAATATCTATGTCAAAGCATTATCACTATAACAATAATGGTTCAATGATTCATATTTCCATACATTTTAGGCATTGGACTGTAAAGAGTTATCCACTGTGCCTAAATAACTGTATTTCTCCACTCTTTCTGAAGTCCAATTGGCACAACCATTTATCGAATACCCCATCGCTGTCTCCTTTCATTCTCATCCATCCAATTGTCCCTCCAGATAAATCATTTATTGTTCTGGGCGACAACTAAAACAAGGAATAAAAATAAGGCCAATTTCGCCAACAAAAGTTGCCTTTGTAAAGGCCACCTGCAGAGCGAATTTTCATCTGAACAGTAGACGATGCTGCTTCCTACGCAATATAATCAAGTAACTGGGGACATAATTCTAACCCACGGTTTAAGCATGTGAAGTTTGTTAAAAAGGATAATAAAATAGACTTTAATAGCATGTACTATTGCCATATATATTAAACTCAATATGACTTTGTTTCACCTCGAAGTTAAAAGCTACACAACCAGGATGGTGACCAATAAATTTAAATTTGTTGTGTTTGTGTGTGTGTTTCAAGAGCTGGTTGCCGCGTTGTTATTGTACCCGAGAGGAGAAACTAGAAGGCTGTGCCTTGGAAAAAAGTGTGGCCTTTTTATGATTTCCCCCATCCATAATGTAAACAAGTGCTACTCGTGTGGATAAATAAATGAGAGGCGGCGGGACAGTGGGAATGGAATATGTAAATATTTAAAGTATAATCAAAAGAGTAATGAAAAACATATTTAGTATTTATGGTACGTTTTCACAACGAAGTAAAATTCAAGTTAAGTTTTTCCATCTCCAGACTTTAAAACTAGCTGTTTGCACAGTCATAGCAACCCCCCAAAACATCCGTCTGTGCATACATTTGCAAACTTTGCCTTTGTATTCAGCCCCATAAATTTCCTTTTTCCTCATGGTGTTGATCCGACTCAACGAAGCGTATCTTTATGGCCCTTGACCAGTTCAAACAAAAGTGCATCATCCACCAGGTTGGACGGTTAAAATTGCAGCGGAAATAGAAAATTGGACTGATGGCAATCAAGATCTGTTGAAATTATATAGATGCTAAAAAGAAAGGGAAGTTGAGAACAGTCAAGAAAGAATGGAGATTTGTTGCAATGATACAAATGCAACGAGTGCAACGGGAATGTTTGAATTAACATATCTTAACGAGGGTTATACCGGTTAAATATATTTAGGAAATTTACTTTGACGGCAGACTGGCAAGGTGAAGGTTATTAGAGTCGAAAATCTGTCTAGCATCGTTGAAGACTGAGGAGTCTAGTATACTAATTTATATCATGTAACCATGTACCATCAGATCAATAATAACACATGTGTGAGATAAAAAAACAAGTATAAACTCCTTTTCCTCCCTTTCCAGGCTTCCACCAGATGGGCGGCGAGCACGCGATGGAGCACTACGACGTGTGCATCGGCGCCAACCTCACGTGCATGAACGACCTCATGAACCGGATGGGGCAGTTCGA
>LR141282.1:0-13067 GCA_900659605.1 Tisbe holothuriae | reverse complement strand
GGTGAAGATGCTGGATGATCATGCTATGGGGGTTACAAGGCTTGCAGTGGCATCGGAGATGAGGAGAATGGGTAATAATGAATTAATGCACTTCTAAAAGCACTCGTAACATGTTTAAACTTGAGTTATGAATGGAAAAAGTCTAGGATAATGAGTGCTTGTACCACACCCGCATCTTGGTATTGGCCTGGCCGGTTGTTGTATAACATATTAGTACGTAATTATGCATATGGGGGTTGATGTTTAATGTACCATAAGCGTGATACCTACTAATGCATACGTCCATTAAACATGTTACAACAGCAGCTTCAGTCTACTTAGAGATTCTTTACTTCAGTGTTTTTTGGTGTTATTTTCTCTGCAAGAAAAAAGCTTGAATACTAGAGATATGATTATTGCTAAGGCTAGCCTGTCTACTTCTTTTTAGGTATTGCCTCTCGCCTCGTCAATGAAGCCCGTTTGTACGCCCATTCCCGAGGCTTCCCCCTACTTCGGGTACACACTCTGGTTGCCCAGACTGGCGTGTGCAAAATGTATGAACGCCTTGGCTTCAAACTGCAGGAAACGAGCATTTCACCGTCTGAGCCGATACCAATTATGGGTCATTTACACGGAGTAAAGCAGTGTATTTATGAAATTGAAACGTGATATAGACTCTAAGAGTTGTGAATGGTAAATTCTAACTGACTAATTTAATAACTTTCAAATATTGTCATATATCGCTAAGTAAAAACATGAATGCAAAATATTATGCCCAGTTTACTTCCTGCGTAGAAGGCCTTGTAGAATAATTTGTATTTTTTGTTGTTTATGTTGTAACATAAAATGTAAAAATATGTTTAGGACATTAAGTTATTTAATAACTACCCTAATAATTCGTTAAATTATTGTCTTAGGTCCAAGTTTTGTCAAGATGAATTTCTAAATCAATGCTTATTTTGAATTTTCCCCGCCCCCGGTTTGGATTGACGTTCACATTTTTTTCAACTCCTCTCTTTCTTCCTCTTTCTTCCTTGCCCTGAGTAGCCGTTCTCTCTCTTTTTGTCTCAGCCCAAGGCTGGCTGGCCTGGCCGCCCAGCGGACTCAGCTGAGAGAGGAAATGAGGGGAGACAACACGGAGCTGAAATGATCTAGCAACTTGAATTATACTGAAGTATTTAGGCTTTTTTGCCGCAATGTCACTAGCATATATACTATCTTTAAGTATTATTATTTGCTCGTATGTGGATTAATAAGTTTAACATGTAAAATGAGCTAATTTCTTGACTATAAATGTGAAAAAAGTTTCCCTTTCTACTCTTTATTTATATTGGGGACGTTGCCTGACAACTCGTTTATAAAGGGATGCCAGTTTAACCATTTAGAGCCAAAAGTGGAGAAATAAACTCCCATTATTCTACTTTTATGAAACAATTGACAACCATTAAATATGTATTCGTATCACTGAATTAAGCTCTACTACTCATTACTAACATTATATTGGCTTATATTGGAACTAACAACTTTTTATTATTCTTTGGCTCTCCCTTCCGTGAGTCTGTTTCACAACCCTCATCTAAATTTGGAGCTCAACTGGACGAAGGACTGAGTCTCAAAGAAGTAAAGCAAGCAGGGCAAGACAGAAAGAAAGAAAGACAGAAGCAAGGAAAGAAAGAACAGAAAGAAGGACCAGCAGCAAGTGAGTGAGTGAGTGGAGATTTCGTCGACAGACCAACGATCTAAAGAAAGAACAGAGGAAAGAACACCCGTGATACCGTCTACGATTCTCAATCTCAAGTGGAGGTGTCTGTAGAGATCCGTGCAACTTGAACCCCAACGATGTCCTCGTGACCTCCAATCCTCCCATGATCTCCGTGATGGACGTGTCCAAACTCGAGGAGGACTTTGACGGCCTCGCATTCCTGCGACGCCCCGGGGGCGGACCCGGATGCGGACACCACCTGGGGAGCGGGCGCAGCAACAGCATCAACGTGGTGCACCTGCTGGACGACAGGGCGATGGGGCATGCTCACGGGCGGAGGAGGCGGGGCAATGTCAGGGCAATGGGGCCGGAGCCAGCTGCGGAGGAGGGCGTGGCGAGGACTGCGTGTGTTGGGGGCGTGGTTGGGATGGGGTGTGTCGGCTGCAGCCTCGGGGTTCTGGGGGCGGATGTGCTGGGGGAGGTGGCTGAAGACAAGTTTATTCAGAAGGAGCAGAACACGGTAAGAGAGAGAGAGAGAGAGAGAGCTACGAAAGAGGCTGGGCATATTCTTAACACGTCCAAATATGGTAACTGCCGAAATTCCGGGGGACGGTTTAACTTTACTCTAGTTCAGGATTACATTTGGAGCAGGTACTCATGTACTGTGATGTACAGATAGAGTACTACTACATGTGCCGTAGAAATAGTGACTCATACGAAGTAATCCTACTACTCGTATATTCTCTCAAGCTGCAAGGTTAAGAAGCTTCTGTTTGATCATTTCCACCTTCATTCAGGGGTTAAAAAGTATACGCCAATGCCAACGTTAAAGGACTCTTTTACTAACATATCCTTCTAAACTTCCAGATCATCCCCTGCCAGCTCAAAAACATCCCGTGCGATCCTCTCGGCCTCGGCGTCCAAGCCCCGTCGGTCTCCGCCGCCCACAGCGGCACCCGCACCACCTTCCTGATGGCCTTCTCTCCCTGCAAGACGCTGATGGCGTCCACACACGGCGACCACGCCGTCTACGTGTCCCGCGTCGGCGACGGGAGCTGCGTCAGGGCGCTCAAGGGGCATCCCAGGACGCCGTGGTGCGTCACTTTCCACCCCAGTTTGGAGGGCGTGATTGCGTCAGGGTGTCTCGATGGGCAGGTCAGGGTGTGGGATCTAAAGGTGAGATATCGATACAGTCAGTTAACTACAGTGAAGTTTAATAAGCTACAAACCAACTTTGAGTTAGTTCTGTAGATCCTTGTTATACGAAATCATAGCTACAAAAGCACTCGGGCAAAAGGACAATCTAAAGAATGATCCTTTCTAGCTTAAAGAACAAGTTTCAGCTGCCCTGTTCTGACGTCAAATAAGGACATATTCATATTTATAAAAAGTTGTCATTCTTAATTTTCAGGGCCACTCCGAAGTGTGGCAAACCGAAGCCGGTCCCATCTCGTCCCTCGCGTTCCACCCCAGCGATCACCTCCTCGCCATCGCCTCCGAGCACGAGCTCCACTTCTGGCAGTGGCGCAGCAACCCGCGGCCGCACATGCGCGTCAGCACGGCGTCGCGGGCGGAGCGGGTGCGATATGTGCGGTTTGATGACATCGGAAGGACCATAATTACTGGGATTTCGAATTTGCCGCCGTTGCAAATGATGACGAGGGTAGGTTTGTTTTACTTTATTTCCAAGACTGGTACGGTATTTTATATTTATAGATACTCGTGTATACAAGGTTAAAAAAAATTCTTCGGCTGTTTCTACGGCTGTTCCATCATAACATAGTAGCCTTAACTGACTTGCCAATCGCCTTGGAGACCTTCCTCTCAGCAGAGACCCTTACTACAGAGACATTGCTACGCTGTCCCCCTCTGGTGAGCATCTGGGTGAAACTCTGCCTCTAATTTGCTGACCCACTCACCCTTTGGTCTTGGCTGCCTGGATCCTCCCTCTTGGGCAAGCCAGAGGGGAGAGCAAATTAGGGGCAGTAGTTCACCCAGAAATCCGCCAGAGGCGACACCGTAACTTGTTCTCTGGGGTAAGGTTCTCTGCTCTCAGCCTCCCTTGCCAAATCCTCAATGATGCTTTTCTCGTGCTGACAGATTTGGTCATCGGGGGAAACGTTGGCAAGTCTTCTTTGGACATCCGCTGGGAGGAGGTTGTGACCACGGCTAAAAGCAAGATAACGTATTAATTTTACAGAGGTAGTTCACTAATTCTTTTCAATACCTGACTCCTAGAATTTTAATCTGCCATTTACTCTTGATGCAATTCTCCTCCAGGCCACTTGGCACCATATTACACCCCGGAGGTACCCACGCTGACTCCCACTTGCCAGACTTTTGCCAAATGGTCCTCTTTGGATGATCCTGGCGGTCGATCTTTTTAACACGGCCTGAGCAAAGACAACATATGAGTCTAAAGTCTTACTAAACTCGGCTACACTCTTTGATACCTAAGTAGACAATGAGCTTGAGAGTGACTTTCCCGTAAGCAAGCGTCTTCTTCTGATCCCTCGATGTGTAGATCCCGGGGCCAAGCATGGGTTCATTATATCCACCTCTGCCGCCTGTGGATTTTCGGAATCCGTTTTTCAGGATGCTGTCCACATTTTCCGCGTCGGTGCCGTGGTACATAATACGTCCTTCGAGATCCCACTTGCCGCAGCCGCGGATCTCAAACTTGATATTGTTGCTCATCTTTGGTCACTATTGGGTGGCGTCCGAAACACTGCCATTTAACAGGTTGAATAAGGCAATGAGTGAAGATGTGGCCATTTAGATGCCTAATAAATAAAGAATATAGGAAGGAAATCCTTTTTGCTAATGTTATCATATTTGTTAGGCCGACTATATGATACGATGACTAAAATGGCAATAAAAAATGAAAGCCATTGAATGAAGATGTAGCCAATTAGATGATGCCTAATAAATAAGGAAGTTTTGAGGAAATCCTCTCTGCTAATGTTATCATGTTTGTTAGGTCTACTAAAGTGAATTGACCAAGCTATAATATGACGCACACGAAATGAAACTGACAACATGTACGGAAAAGACGTTGTTTAACATTCATTTATTTATTCCAGGAACACGAGAGACGTGAGCGAGACCGCCAAATGGATCTGGAGGAAGAAATGAACCGTGATAATGACATCTACTCAGTCAGAATCCGACACAGAGCAGCTGTAGCAGCACGGCGAACAGCAGCAGCCGAGGCAGCTGCAGCAGCAAGCACACCGGCTGAGCCAGCTGACCCGCCGCCGGCACAGCAGCCAACAACCAGCCAGGAGCGAATCTACCGGGCAGTGCGGGTGCTACACGGCGATTCCGTGCTGCCACCCAGGTCAATACCGTCGCCCACGACAATCCCAACCGGCGCGCCGCCTGCACCATCAGCTAGTCAGACACTGTCAGACCTAGCCCAGGCAGCGACTAACCAGCTCATGGCAGAGTCCACAAGCGCCACCAACAGCAGGGAGTCGTCGGTAGAGCGGGACGACCTGCTGACGTCGACAGAGCTGTCGGAGCAAACGCGGCTGCGTATTGCAGAGGAACGTGCTCGACAGTCACTCCGCGCCATACGGCATATAGACACCCGCCGCCGTCTTGGAATCGGGCTTGATGATGACGACGACAGCCCGGCCACGCCACTGCTTGATCAGAGGCCGAGTTTCCAAGACCGGCTTGAGCGCACGAGGGAAAGGCACGATCGGCGCATGCGTGAGCAGCTTGACATGTACCAGGCTCATATGGATTTGCGCCAACGGCGGAATGTTGCGCGGAGTGATCGTATCATGCAGGAGCGGATTCGGATGATCCAGGCTGAGTTGAACAGTGTGAGTGGGTTGAATAGGCGGGATGAGGCTGGGTTCAGGCACAGCCCTGCGTCAGAGTTCCAGGAGGTGTCCCAGCCACCGACGGAGATCTATAGGAATCCGGACCCGCTGCAGAGATCGTCTGCGAATTCAAACACACGGTTCCAGGTATTGAAATGGCTCGTTTTATAATTTTGAGATTACTAGCTCAGTTCCATTTTTGTAATCTTTTTACCAAGCATTGGGAAATTACACTTATTTTACAAGAATTACAATTATATTTGTTCACAAACAAAGAATTACATCTAAATTACGTTTAGAATTACATTTTTCATGAATATTGCAAGAATTACTTTTCCAATGTAATTCTTCCCAATGCTTGCTTTTTACTTTGTGAACTTTAATTAAAATACTTTATCTCTTTCCAGAGCCGGACAAGTCAGCGCCTCCGATCTTTGCTAAACGGCTCCCCGCAAACAGAGGACTCTGCCAGCAACACCCCATCCGGGATCCTGGACGACTGGGCGAGCAGCGTGCGCTCGTCGCAGCTGCGGCGCGATCGGCGGTTCGCGACGGAGCAGCGGTCGCAGAATGAGAGCAGCGCGGCTGCTGGGGACGGCAGTGCGACGTCTTCGTCTTCTGCGAGGGCAGCGTTGGCGTCGAGGATTTTGAGGAGGAGGGCGAGAGCGGCGACGACGAATCCGACAGCAGCGGTGAGTGAACTTTTATGTACTGGATAATTGTTTACTATATTTCTTCTGACATGCCAAGCTTTAGTAAGTCCTAAGTTTGTTTTGACTGTATAGTTTGAACTCTTGTAAAAAAGAAAGCTGAGTGTATGACATCATTTATATTTTCAATTTTGTTCCAGCTTGAATTTGACGCCGAATTCTACGACCTCCCTCCCGCGGACCCCTCCCCTCGACAGAGCCGCAGCTCAACCCCCGTCAGCAGCGGCCGACAACAATCTCAAGACCGCAGCCGCAGCCGTGATAGAACTACAAGCAACAGCAGCACTCTCAGACGCCCAAGCAACACCCAGAATCCAAGCACATCCTCCACAACATCCGAACCCAGCAACGAGCAACTCGTCGCCACGGAGCAGCAGGAGAACGCAGAGGATAACATTATCCACGTGCTGCCATTGCAACGCGCCGGACCGACCAGCAACGAGGACGACCCCATCCCGTCCACATCCGCAGAGGCGCTGGCGGCCGACGCGGCAGCCGCGGCGGCCACGACGGAGGAGCAGAACATGGATATCGTCCTCATGTCTCGGCATATTGAGCACATGCAGCAGATATGTCGGGATAGCCTGTCCGGGCTGGCAGAGACGAATCAGAGGCGGCAGCTGGTGCGGTTGCAGACGATTAGGAAGATGTTGGAGGATTTGCAAGGGAAGATTAGGAATCTGAGAGCTGCTGCTGCGACGACGGCTGCAGCGACGAATACGACGAGTACGAGCACGTCGACAGCTGCAGATAACGCGCCTCCGTTACCGCCTGCGAGGTCAAGTAGACCGAGGCCAAGTGATACAGACGGCCCACCAGCAAACATTGACCCAAGGTTGAGCATGGGTCCGAGGCCGTACTACAGCCGGATGGCGTTGTATCCTAGGCATGAGTTTGACCTCTTCGCCACGGCTAACAGCAACTTCAATTCTCCGTATACAATCCCGAGCACTGGCCCGGGAAGCAGCCGTTTGCTGCCAGGGTATCTGCCGCCCGTGATGCGGACACGCAGCGGTAGCGGCAGAAGGCGCGCGCGTAATGCCATATGGGGCGCCGCAGGCCGCCGTACGCCACCAGCAAGCCGCGGCACGCCGCCAGACCCCTTGACCCCGCTCATCGTGACCGGCGGCATCACCCCACGCCGCACATCTCGCATGTCCCGCGCGCACACGCGCATGATGTCGCAGATGCGCGCCACGTTCCGGGCCATCGAGATGAGCCCCGACCTGGCGCTCACCCCGAACAACCCCATCGCGCACTCTCGTGCTGAGGCGAGTCGTGAGGTCATGCTGAGCCATCAGCAGCAGTCGAGTGGCCACAGCCTGCGATCGCTCTCCCAGCGCGTTGAGCGACTGCTCCGTGACCGGCGGGAGGTTGCTCAGGCGACCGGGAGTGAGGTTGAGGTGGACGTGGAAGAGGAGGAGGAGGAGGATGAGTGGCGAGGTCGGTCCATGCACCATGAGCATAATTACTCGAGGCCGGAGGAGGATTCGTTGCTGAGTATGATTCCAAGGCCTGGTGCTTACGATCGGACTGACGTCAGGTGGAGGCATTTCTTTGATGGAATGGGTAAGTTAGAGATAATTTTCAGTGGATCTCCTTAATGAGTCTTACCAACCACTACTAATGAATACAGTAATAGTGTATCTTGTGTAAATACTATGATTAACAAGTGTGTTTTTATGTTTCAGAGTCCCGCACCCTTTCTCTAAACGCCCACACCCGCTACCCCAGCGCCTACGCCACTCCTGCTCCAACTCCCAACCCCCAGCCAGCCAATGACAACATCCCTCGCCCATTCGCCCTGCCCACGGTCGGCGGCAGTGCGCCGACAGGCCGCCGGCACCGCCACCTGTCCAACCTGAGCACGGAGGTTGCGATTGGTTGGAGTGATCAGTCAGAGGTGGAGTCGGATTCGTCAGATCAGCCGGCGGCAACGGCATCGGCGGCGGGGACAGCTGGGGTGCAGAATACGGCGTCAGGGCCATCGTTTAACAGGGTTATGAACAGCAGGTAAAAATAGCAACTATGAATAGTACCAACTCCTACTAGATTTTTTAGCTCTACAAGCAGTCTTATCGGTGGCAACATGGACCTACTAGAATATACATGGGTGACAATAGCTGCCAACTTCAAAATGAGTAGTGCATTTAGTGGATGGCTAACGGATCGTTGACTATTTTGGCACTTGGTTCTTGTTTGACCATCTACAGATAGTTCCTTCCTTCATTGCTAATCAATGATATTCTCTCTTTCTTCTTCCAGGCCTTGGTACCGTCCCTACACCCCGATCACGAACAACAACGATAACAGCAACGAGACTTCGTCACCCTCGACCACCCCAGCAGCTCCCGGATCAACAAACAACGAAAACAACAACAACAATAGCAACAACCCTCCGCTGTCGCCATCCGACTCGAGTGGACCGGGGACGCCAGTCACAGGTATGCAATAACTTTACTGTGGGCGCAAGCCCGTGGCGGAATGGTTAGCGTGCAAGGGGTCCGGGGTTCGAATCACGGCCTCGGCGGATGGATTTTTCAAATGCGCCAAAAAGCTGCCACACCCAGTCTAAGTCATACAGGTGGTAAGCTACTGGCAATCCCAGCAGTGGCTCCTCTTTGACTTGCACTTGGGGGGCGTGCTATTGCAATGAACCTGAAAAGGTAGTACCCTAAAATATATAAAAAGGGTTGCCTGGCAAATATTAAAAAAAACTTTACTGTAAATTTAATTACATCGCTTCAATCACGAGATGTGACGAGCTTACAGCTCTAATATTTTTTAATACAATAACTGCTGCACTGTAAATGATTGGCATCATTAAATTTTTTATATCAAATTATTTAAATGATATTAATTTGTGGTTTTATACGCCATTAAATAAGTATTTAATTTGCCAATTTGCATTTGTCTCCTTTTCAAAGGGTTATGACATAATTGTAATATCTTGGTTCCAGGCTCTCCACCGCCCTTAACCGCCACAGACCGGTACCGCGCCGCCCTAAGGAGGTCGCGAGAGGCGTACGCGACCATCAGACAGCGTTTGGACGACAGGAACAGTGATGGGCATAGGAGCTCGGGAGATATGGCGTATCGGAGGCGGGAAATTGCGTTGCATAGGCGGGAGGTAGCGTTGCAGAGGCGGAATCTGGAGCGAGTTCCGATCAGGAGGAGTCGACATGAGGCGTCATCGAGTGATCGCCATGATCGGTAAGAGAACTAATTGACACAGGGCTAGGGAACATTCTGTACTGATGCAGAGTATCATATTTTTTCGTGCGCTAAGAATACCATTACTTATTACTTAAGGCTTGAGAAGTATCGAACCCAACCGTTGTTTATTTCCAGTGACTTCGCCGACCGTTACCTCACCCGCAGTCCCTCCTTCAACACGCCCTCCCCACGACGCACCGCACCCTCGCCACTCTCCCCGACCACAGACCGGGCTCTGTCCCCATCCCCAACAACGACAGCATCAACAAACACCCCTAGCAGCGACATTGCAAGCAGGACAAACCCGTATCTGACACGGGAGCTCCTGTTCAGACGCCTCAGGAGGAGGAGTAGCATGATGGGGTTGGACGACCCAGCTATGGAGCCCATGACTGAGGGCGGAGCCAACAACAGCGGAAGGTCGAGTCGGGAACGGTCTCGGGAGCGGAGTGAGTCCCCGTCTGATCTGGAGTCCGGCGGTGCTGGAGGCGGATCGCGGGAGCGTTTCTCCAGACACCGTGAGATGCTTGCGTGGATGGTGAACCAGCTGTCAATAGATCAGGCGAGCATGGCAGCATCGGCAGCTGTCAACATCAACAACAGCGGTGACCAGGCGCCTCCTGCAGCAGCGCCAACCAACCAGCAGCCGCCTGTCGGCCCGCCGCCTAACCGGCGTAACATGGACAGCCGCCGCCGTCGTTACGGCTACATGCGCCACCTCGGAGACATGGACAACGCCTACGGCGTCCCGCCACCTCACTACATGCCCACGTCAAACTTCAGCGACTCGTTCCCGCACAAGCCGCAACCACGGCACCGCATCCAAGCGTGGGAATTCGGCAACGGTCTGCTGCCAGATTTGGCCAATACAACGGATAACATTGTCGTGCAGGAAGCGCGTATTCACAACGACGCCTCTGTTGACATCTCGGCGGACAGCACGCTCCTTGTGGCGCTCGTGCAGTCCAACATCCCCGCGTCCATGCTCGTCGGCGTGTACAGCTTGTCAAAGGATACGCTTGGCGTGTGCTACGCCACTTACAGCCTCGAGTCGAACGCAGTGTCTGTCAGCCTATCCCCGGCCAGCAGGCATCTGCTGGTGGGTCTGGCGACCCGGACCAGGACCCGGCTGACACGGTCACCCTCTGGTGGGGGCTCCATCCTGGGGCAGGTGTTTAGGGTGCGGCTGCCATGGGAGGTTGGCTCTGGCCGGGGTCGGCTGGTGCATAAGCGGGATCTGGAGCAGGCTGAGAATGCCCAGACTGCGTTGAATTGCATGCGCTGGCTGCCGGTGTCCGGGCAGGGGATTGTGTACGCGACCAATACTGGGTTGCTGAAGATGGTTCGATAAGAAGACATGGAGCTGAAGGCGGGGTTGTTTGATACGAGGTCAATGGATCTAGAATACAGAAGAAGTCTTTGAATTGTTACTATGACACAAATAAGTTTAAATCGGATAAATCCCTTATTTAAACTTCTTTGCTATGACATCAGCAGAAGGTTTTGAGAGAAGTACTACAATTCATTGATCTAAAACGGCTTAAAATATGATTAAAAGTAGGTCAATAGTTCTAGCTATACTTTTGGAGCCCATATAACAGCATAAAATATAGAACAAGTTTTGACTATGCGTGAGAGAAGATAAACTTTAGAATATTGTTCATGCTGTAACCGGCAGTGATACACACTTCGACTAGCACATTATAGTACTATTATTAATTATATATTATACTGATGACGCTGAATACATTCAGTTGTAAGTGGCATGATTATATTTAGTGCCAGAAGCTTTGTGATCTTTTTGAAGAATAAAGAAGGAGTGAAGAATAAAAAAACGCGAATTTGTTTTGTTTATCGGATTTTTTCTTGAAATAAACTTGAATTTTAATAAAGTAGGGAGTTTGCGTGATTCGAGGTAATCCATCTTGACTTGTATCAATTTCTTGTCTGGTGTCAAAAGCGGTTAAGGAAAAGTTTTGCTTCTTTGTGGAAATCTGAACAAAGGACCTTATGGAAGAAGGCAGTATTAAATAAGCGACGACAGTGACGGGACCTGTTTAACTTTTAGAAAGGATTGAACTTGTTTGCTAGGCCGTTTTTGAACAATTCTCTCGTCAGAGGGCGACACCTTTGAGTGGAGTTTTCACTAAGTAAATCTCCACACACAGGAGTCTCCCTCTGGCGAGAGAATTGTTCTAAAACGGCCTAGCAAATTCTCTTAGTCTCGGCAGTAACTAATTCATTTTATACTGTATTATGGGCACAGCTTAGGCCGACCTGGACGAAAATAGCTGATTTTAGCACCCCCAGTTATAATATTAATAATATTTACAATAGCCTGAACGAGAGACGACAGCACATTTAATGATTTTGTAAATTGTAGTTTTTATATAATCCTCGCTCGAGTTTCCCCCGTTAGATCTCGTGATCGCCCCTCACTTCGACGTTTTTATCCTTGACTTAAAGTAAGGAGGACACTTGTTCGCCTTTTTAGTCCTCTTTCTTGCCTTCCCCTCCACTTTGCCAACATGGAAAGAGCATACATGGCCACAGAGGCAACGACTGTATAATTTTTAACTTTGATAGTTTATATCTAAAATGTGTTGTTTTAAGTAAATTATTTTCTCAGAGAACAGCCAAATAGTTAAGACAATTAATATTATCATCTGCAATACATAGTTATGTAAGATGTTTTTTTCATTTATTAGAATACTTTAAAAGGAAATGTTACTCGGCTTCACATGACATTTTTTTATAGAGTTTCACGTTTGTTTGCTTATTTAAAGTCCCAGTTTTCTGAGTTTAGTGTTAGTATATTCTCCTCCTCGTGTCTCTCCGCCGTATTATTTTCCGTCTTTAAGAAAAAGGGTTCTTAGCTCTGCTTTCACTTTGCATGAGATCCTTTTAAAAGCAACTTCCTGGCGTGTGATCAAGCTATGGCAGAGATAGGAGGTATAAAAAGAGCCACACTGGGATTCATGAGAAAATACAGTATTACCAATCGCACAATGGAATCTGCGGTGAAGAATGTTCATCATAAATAGACCAACTCTGATAACCAAAATTCATTATTACACTCTTATAAATTGAAAGCCATAGTGAATGATACTGAATTTACGTTGTTATACAACCTTTGTTAGTACTCTCCAAGTTCTGTTTAGGAGTGCGAATATATGCGTACACACCTACGTATTACCTTGTAGTGTGTATACAGCTATCATATTCTGCCTTAATTACACCCAAATACTTCAGAGGCTGTCTTATATTTCCCTTGCGGTCATCACATAAGCCTTCGCATTCATTTGCGGAAAGTGTAATTAGCACTTTTATACATTAATAATTTACAAGTATAATTGTGTTTTGGATCTAATAAGACATGCAAATTGTACCTGTGACAATTCAGCATAATACGTCATCAATGCAATTTTGGGATACTCCGGAAATATAATCATCGGCCTTATTTCCTCGAGTAATAACTGTTTATGGACCCGCTTTTAGCACGAAAAACATCCCCTTTTGTACATGACAGGATAACAGGAAAAGGGACCCGCATTGCAGGGAGAGAGAGAGAGAGAGAGAGAGAGAGAGAGAAACATCATCCACTTGTCATTCGAGGCAGGTATCAAA
>LR141281.1:0-10667 GCA_900659605.1 Tisbe holothuriae | reverse complement strand
TAGAGACATAGAGCGCAAAGATCAAGTAACAACAACAACATGGACATGGCCGCCCAGCTGGCCCTGATGCAGAAGATGATGGCTGAGCAGCAGGCCAAGATGGCGGCAATGGAGGAGGAGAGGAAGGCAAAGGAGGACGAATTGGAGAGAGCAAAAATGGAAATGTCAAGGTAAGATATAAAGACATAGAGCGCAAAGATCAAGTAACAACAACAACATGGACATGGCCGCCCAGCTGGCCCTGATGCAGAAGATGATGGCTGAGCAGCAGGCCAAGATGGCGGCAATGGAGGAGGAGAGGAAGGCAAAGGAGGACGAATTGGAGAGAGCAAAAATGGAAATGTCAAGGTAAAGAGCATCACATATTACATTCTACCCGCCGAGATTCGTTTCAGATAGACGCTGACGTCAGAATCGCATACCAGTCACATTCCAGTCTCGGATTTTAAGGCACCCAAATACAAAACCTCAAACATACAGATTTATGTCATATAAAGCTCTAATTACCCTGATTCAATATGGAATTGAAAGTAGATATTACTACAGTTAATCTTTTACTCTAATCACTTCAATTTAAGTTGTTAAAGTTCATCTCAAAGTTTACTCAGCCCTAAGCTGTTTCCTCCCTTTTACCCAAAAGCCTTTAAATCCGCACTTCATTAATACTAAATCCGCATGCAAACATCATTTCGGCGGGTAAAGTAGTAAACTGGTATTCCAGTGTTTCTATAGAAATACATAATTATGAGCTAGGTTATTGGTTAGCTGCTGACTGCTGGGGCTCAGCTATTAAGGAAATATACCTTGGTCCGAAATACGTAAATAGGATAATTTTATATGGGCCTGCCAATTTTTTTTAAAATTATTGAGTATTATAACCTTTTGTAACACATGATTACTGCTAAAATGGATCCAACAGAATCTTCGTATTGCCCAAACAAGTTATAGTCCGTAATAAAAAGAGGAGTACACGTTTTGCTAATACTCTAGGTTGGAGTCCGGACGCCAAAGCCAACTCACGGAGGATTCCGCCATGGCCGCCTCCGTGGGCTCGGACTCCTCTGAAGTGGATCACCTCCGACGCCAACTCCAAGAACGGGAGCAGACTCTGAGAGAGCGGGAGAACCAGCTACGGGAGAAGGAAGATCGACTGTCATTGATGGAGCGGTCAAGTACTAATAGTGTGATTTCAAATGGGGATGATGCTGGGTCGTTGTTTGGTGGACAGTTTCAGAAGGTAAATACAACTGTTATTATACAGGGTGAGATCAGACTCTGAGAGAGCAGGAGAACCAGCTACGGGAGAAGGAAGATCGAGTGGCATTGAAGGAGCGGTCAAGTACTAATAGTGTGATTTCAAATGGAGATGATGCTGGGTCGTTGTTTGGTGGACAGTTTCAGAAGGTAAATACAACTGTTATTATACAGGGTGAGAGCAGACTCTGAGAGAGCAGGAGAACCAGCTACGGGAGAAGGAAGATTGACTGGCATTGATGGAGCGGTCAAGTACTAATAGTGTGATTTCAAATGGCGATGATGCTGGGTCGTTGTTTGGTGGACAGTTTCAGAAGGTAAATACAACTTTTATTATACAGGGTGTGATCAGACTCTGAGAGAGCAGGAGAACCAGCTACGGGAGAAGGAAGATCGAGTGGCATTGAAGGAGCGGTCAAGTACTAATAGTGTGATTTCAAATGGGGATGATGCTGGGTAATTGTTTGGAGGACAGGTTCAAAAGGTAGATTATATAATTGATATCTTTTAGTACACTATTTATACTATAAGCTAATAACCATTTATGAAAATGAGTTATGGTAACCATACAATCACATCATAGTATCATACTATCTTCAAGAAAATAATTCATTCTGTAGAATTATTTTGCAACTGTACATTAATTATTGTTTAGATTTTATGCAGTATTTAAGAGTAAACACTAGGCATTCATTCTCAGACTTTTTCTTCTAAATTCCCCGATAATAAGCCCGTCAAAATCTGCCAACCTGACAGACAGGTCAAGCAGATTCTATTTGAGAAATCGGAGGACATTTCATTCGCCGGGAAGAATATTCGGTTTCTCACAGAATCCACAATGGTTTCTTATAATGTTTTTATCGTGAATCTACATATACATAACCACTGTGAAGTAGGGAAAATGTATAAGTCCATTATATACAATGAACCTTTATAAAGTACCACTGTGCAAGGGAAACAAAATATCCAAAAATGTCAATACTTCTCTGTTTGCCCACTGTTGTTTTCCTTCCCTTCTCTTCACGGAAATGCACTCAGTTTATTTTTAAAACAAAAGAGGAGGAAGGAGGGGCGTAAAAAGATATTGCTATTGGTACAAAATAGGGCTATAAAATGTAAATAGGCATTTCTTCAGTCAAGTGAGTTATAGTTCCACAATATAAAATTATTGTTAGCTGCTACTTAATAATAATAATTGATATACCTCCCAGACTGGCAACTTTGCGCATATCTTCGGAGGAAATTTCTCATTGAAATAAAATCGGAATTAATTTTAGGTTCCAGAAAATGCAGATAGCGCTCTGAACTTGACTTATTGTGGAAATTATGGTTCAATAGGTTTCTTGTCAGTCTTGTGTATTTGTAGTACTGATCTTCACTATTAAATACCTCCCAGACAGGCAACTTTTCGAATTTCTACCAAGCAATTTGTGCCATTTCTGCCGGCAGACAGGGAATTCGGATCAATTATTTAGTAAAATTCGGACCTACTCCACGCTAACCTCTGTTTGCCTGCTTGTTACTGCAGACGGATAGTAGCAGCCCTTTGTTGCTAAGTCAACAGTAGCAACTCGAGTAATCAGTTACATTACCAATCCACTGAACATTCACTTTTTATTTCCAGAACGGCGAGATCCCCCCGGTCCGCATGTGCGTCTGCGACTGCACCAACCGCGGCTTCAAGCGGTGTGTGATGTACAAGCGCGACGTGTGTACATGCTCAGTCAGCTGTCAGTTTGTCAAGGATTATCTGCGGCCGCCGAAGGGGCAATCATTCTTCATGACATAATATATTCATGTGCAGTATTTAGTGTGAAAAACATATTTTTATCATATGCACAATTAAATTACATTCAAAGTATTTTTTCCGATTAGTGACTGTTTGAATGACTGTGTGCAAGTTGATTTGGCAAAGTATTAATTTATTGGTATGGGGAAAATGATGTACATTTTTATATTATTGTTAGCCGCTGTTTTACTTTCCATACCAATACTTTTCTATATTTTGCCGGATCAACTTTCACAGCTTCATACAGTCACTGTTCGGAAAAATTGACCTGTCCTACTTTACATGCAATTACGTTGTGTATATGATTATGTTCATTATTGATAATTTAATTGAGTACTACTTCAGTTAATCCGTTTTCCTGAATGGGACTCATTATTACTTTAAAAAGGCACATGTACTTCGTTTATCGTTGCCTTCATACTTCTTCATTGATTATCAAAATATTGCCATATTCTTTGCTACCCCCAAAATGTGGGTATCATTCTGTTAATAATAATAAATCAAGGTGTAAATTAATAAATGTAATGAAAAGGGCTAATATTGCAGCTGAATCGTATCATATTATAATGATGATATTATACATAAAAAGTTTCAATAGTGTTTATGAGTATGATTTACCTCTAAAAGCACAAAGATATCGAGTAATAAACTGATAAAACAGAAACTGTTAACTTTTGTCTTATACATTAAAAAATAATTGTTTCCTTCTTGATTCAGACCATTTTTTGCCAGATAAATGTCTTGATTTCCTGTTCATATTCATATTCCGACAGAAAAAGCCTTTTTTGTGACTTTAAACATCATGACAAAATTTAAATTAGAAAACGGTAAAACACTCCGACAGACTCGACTCTTAATTCAACTGTCCAAATGACAAGAAGCAAAAGGTGCCAAAATCTGTCTGTTCTTCTTATATAAGCAGCTTGAAAAAAAAACATTCAAATGAGTATTGTACCTCTTATATTCTTTTATAGTATTTGTAGAGAGCAAAAACCATACTTTAAATGGCTTTGTTGGCTCTTATTAAGAGTTACAATTTGGCTACAGAACTCTTATACTTTTGGACATCCGAACACAAAACCTACCTATACCGTTGAATCTCAAAATACAAACATGCCTCTGCATATCCCAGAGAACATTTTTCTCTATAAAGCAGAAAATATATTCAATTCATGCAAGATAAAAAACTTTATTTACGTTTTGCAACACAGATGTTTAAAAAATCTTTTTCTTCTTTGAGAATCGGATTTGGTTCCTTCTTTAGTTCGTGTTGAGAGTGCAAGTGAATTATTATTATAGTGAATAACATCGTGCTACAATTTATTGCTTCAGATTCTACGGCAGCTATTTCCGGGTAGGAATAAAGTCATATAATTAGTAGCATTACAAATATTTGTAATCTAATGTAGCCATGCAACCCTTGACCTGTTTTTGAATGTGTTACTGCAAGTGTTATTAAGGATACATAGTTTCGTGCTAATTTTGTATATATAAGACAGTCTTTAACTGAGCTTTGATGCTTAAAGAACCAAATTGAACTAAATTGAATACATTATGTTGGTAATAAATCAATTTAACCAAACACTAATTAGGTTCTCGTTAATAGTAGTGTCTCATTTAGGCAATTTTATTTGTATCTACGTATCTTCGTACATAGGGTTAAAAGTGTTTCTTATTAAGGGCAACATTTCATAGTTTCATACCATTCTTTTTAACTGTGACAATAGAGAGAATCTGGAACTAAAAACCACGTTTTATTGGCTTTGGTTTCTTTCATTCTAAATTACCGTATTGTTCAACAAGCTGTCTAATCAATAAATCAAACCTTTGCTATCATTACCCCGGATAAATGATTTTCAAAAAGGATATTCTGAACAAACGGCGTGAATGTGAACGAAAATATGGTGTAAGTGCGTGTCAGATTACTCCATATTGACATTTCTCTCAGTGTTATGAGATAAGAAACTCTTATACTGGAAAGGTTCTGTGTGTTTACCCAGTCAATGCAACTTGTGTGTCCTGTTTTATATCAATAAAGTGCCATGTTACTGCAGAAGATAAAGTGTTATGTTATGAATGGTGATAACTAAGCATCCTGTAAGCAATATTTAAAAAAGGTTTGATATACAATGTTCGGTATGAGCTTCCTGTGGACAAGTTTAACATAAACAGTTACTGGATAAGAATTTTCAAAGAGACTGTAACTGAGCGTACCTATATAATTATAATGTACAAAGCTTAACTCAAGCCCGCCTCATAAAATGGGTATAAAGTACAAGAATGCCTCAAAGTTCAAGAGAAAATCACCTTAGTCATGTCACCCAAGGCTACAACAACCGAGAAGCATCTTCTTAAACATGAAAAATCCCGGAGAGAAAAGGAAAACTTTATCATGTAAGGCACTCTCCGTCAGTCTGTCTGTCTGTCTCTCCCGGCCGGCGTTTATCTGCAATGCAACAAAACAACTCCAGCAAGAGGTGCTTTGATGTGTTCAAGCAAAGCCAGGTTATTGAGTGTGGTTGTTGCTGAGCAGCAAGTCATGCAGTAAAAGTGTTTGTGTTTTGAGACAAGAACTTTGACCAATTTTAGTGATGGTTTGACCTTAGTGCACTTATAACCATAAACCATAACACTTTTATGGATACATTGTCTCTCTACAACATTATCGCCCAATGAAAGTGTTTTGATTGAACATAACAAACATTGACCCTAATAGTGCACTAACCGGCATTTACACATTGACTGTTTGTGTGCATATTTTATCCTTGCTGGAGTCATGATGGGTTACACAAAGGAGCGCAATCAATACATGAACTTGTACCAGGACACGAGTCGGCGGTTTAATGGTACGTGGAATTTGCTGCTGCGATGGAAGGGTTCCGTGTTTAAACTCATGTGGCATGATTTGATCATATTCATGCTTGTCTACTTCTTCATGTCTGTTTTATACAGGTGAGTTATTTACAAAAAAAGTACACTTAAAATAGGTATATCAATGAGCCACTAATTTATAACACAATCATTGGCAAAGACAGGCTTAACCTAATGTGGACATTAAATATTAAGGCCATGACATATGTAATGGTTATTTTTCAAAAATGGGTATTCTTGTCACTCAAAAAACCGTCAAATGTATATAAAGCTTTATCTTGCATACTTGGATTATATCCTTCAATAAATCCGTTTGTTCAATGCAAAGCCAGTAAATGGTATTACTTCTTTGCAAATATTTACCACAAATGTGCAATAAAATTAAAGCATCCAGTTTTGCCTTGGAAAAAGAAATGATTTATACTGTTTACTGTGAAGCCTCTGATGGCATGCATGAGTAACGACAGCAATTTTGAGACTGTAGTACATAGTTATACTCGTACACTTAAAGGAAAAATTTATACAAATAACTATCATGCTATGCAATGTCCTCGTTTTGGAATGTATGTATAATTATAGCCGAAATTGTACCAGGTTGGTTTAATTTTCTATTGATGTTAAATACTAACTACAATGACAGTACTACCAAGCATTGCATTGAGAAATTACATTTATTTTACAAGATTTACAAAAAAAAATCAATTACATTGGTTTTGAAAAGTCAAGAATGACATAGTTCTACCTCAAGAATTAAATTTCCCATGAAATTTCCAGAATTACTTTTCAAATGTAATTTTTCCCTATGCTTCTACTACATACTGATGTTATTAAGAGTATCTACATTTATCTATAGGACTGTCCTCTTCCAATACCCTTCTCACCGTGAGGCCTTTGAACTGATGTGTGTCTACGCCGGCAAGTTCTCCAACGTAATCCCAATCTCCTTCCTGACGGGGTTCTACGTGACGCAGGTGGTCACCAGGTGGTGGGATCAGTTCATGAGTCTGCCGTGGCCGGATAAGGTTGCACTCAAGCTGGTATCCTTTGTTCCGGGAAAGGTGAGTTATATATGAATAATAATGTATAATCTGTCTATAATAATCATATTCATATGACTATTGAAACATGTCTCTACTTCAAAATATACATAAATTGTACAAAAAAGTGCACAATCCAAACATTATATTATCTTGCACTTATGTTGAAAATAGAACAATAGTGACTATAAGGCCTTGGTGCAAACCAGTAATTTAACTGTCGACATGCAGTAAGGGCAATTCAGAGACAATTGGTGAAAGTGACCTTGTCATAAAAAATGAACCAAAGTTTGAATTTTAAAGATGCAATCAGCATAATTTTAGTCTGATTTAAATCTACTGATCTGAACGTCTGATACGCATTTTATTCAAAAACAACTGTCATGCAGCATAAAATTAGCCTTTTCTAGGCCACAAGTGCAACAGGATTAATGACCATTTTAACCCATTGTCTGGCATAATTTAATGTTGTAGCAGTCAGGACCAATTTGCATCAACCTAGCTTATGCACAAAATTTACTTGTCATGTTTCAGGATCCATTCCGTAAAAACCTCCGACGCACCGTCATGCGCTACATCAACCTATCAACAGTCCTTGTCTATCGACTTGTTTCCAACAAGGTGTCGAAACGCTTTCCGGACTTCAACTCCCTTGTGGAAGCCAAGCTGATCCTGCCAAATGAGGTTGAACGGCTTGTCAGGGCTGATCTCCGGACACCTCATGAATCCACATGGACTCCTATTCTATGGGCGGTCAAGCTGTTGCAGAGAGCCAGGACTGAAGGGAAGATCACCGTGGAAGCACCAATCTTTGCAACATTGATCAGCAGTTTTGACTATATTGAGGGTTGCAACAGGAAGATATTGAATTATGGCTGGGTCAACTTTCCGCTAGCATACACTCAGGTAGCAACAGTGTCCGTCTACTCTTACTTTCTTGCTGCCCTGTTTGGCAGGCAGTTTCTGGTACCAAGGGAAGAAATCTCTGACACAACAACATTCCCAAACCTTGGTGTCAGCTATTCCAGCACTGCTCCTTTCAACTTTCACACACCAGACTTTTACTTCCCAATATTTACCATGATTGAATTCCTCAGCTACCTTGGATGGATCAAAGTTGCAGAGACACTCCTCAACCCATTTGGAGATGACGATGAAGACTTCAAAGTCAACTACATTATTGACCGCAATCTTCAAGTGTCATACTTAATTGTGGATGAGGCAGAAGAGGAAATGGAGATGGAACTAGATCCCTTCCTGGAAGCAGGACTGGACATTCCCACAACACCAGCTTACCACTCAGAGAAGGCTGCAGCCAAGGCGGCTTCATGCACACCACGGGACCCGGTCACCATAAGCGCCAGTAACTCATTCAGAGACCCTGACACACCAGGCACTCTCCCTCCAGCAGGGTTGCTAGAGAGGTTCCGTGACTCAATCCGGAGCAACATTCCGCCCTTGTCTCCAAAAAGTCAGAAGAAGATGGAAGAAGGTTCGATATTGAGCACCGATGAGAGAGATGGACTCAAGAGGTCCACTGAAGATGTGCCAAAGGTTCTGGTTCAGCAAGCATCAGCTTCTTCCACAGATTCCATGATTGAAGAGGATTCTGTGGAGATGAGCGACTGTAATCCAAATTATATCCAGCCTGAAGATGGGCTTGCCAGTCTGGATAAGAATACCAATGTATAAAATACTGACAATTAACGATTGACCAAGACTGTAGAGTAGTTTATTATATAAGCTAGATCTGATTTTAAATATATGGGTCCAATATAAATATACTTAAGATACTTACATTTGTTACAAATTAAAATTGATATAATTAGTTGGCATCTTATTTAAACTTAATGTTGCTTTTCCATAAAGGTCAACAGTCTGGTTATCATTCTGAAGCCGGTTTCCGTTCTCCCGGATTTTGCAAAATCCGATTTCAAGATAAAAAAAATTACTACACAAAAACGATTTCAAAAACAATTAACGGGTGGATCAGCCTAAAAAAGTTAAACTGAAAACGGCTTCTGAAGTATCAGTTTAGTTTTAGATTAGCAGCTTTTATTTCCTGAATATGAATATCCTTATGGTTGTTGTAGCAAGTTGTAAGTAGTAAGAACGCACATTATATAATTTAATACAGATATAGAGGATACTTTCAGTCTATAAAATGGCGTTTTGATCAAATTTTGCTTCCCATTTCTAAGAATATTTTCTTCTTTGTCATCAAAAAGACTTCTGATTCTCGGGTTACATACATTTACACCTGTAAGAAACTTCATATAATCGCTGCATTGATAGACAACTTGAGGCAACTGACAGTCAGTTTACCATGTAAGAATGTTCGATGATAACATGGAAAGTACAGTAGAATATAACAATAATAGTTAATTTATTTGCCAAACTCTCTTAAAGTTGTCACAAATATTTCCAGTGTAAGAATCGTTTTGCAGCTGCATATAATTTGTTTAAGTTCAGAGAGCCTCAGAGCTCAAGAGAATTAACCCAAGTCTTGACTGTCTCCCAAGGCTACATTTTTTATACATAAATTGAACAATTTAGGGGAGAAAAAAAAGGAATTTTATTTAAATGTGGTAATCGGTTTATTATCAGGGCGGTTAGGTTACATGTATATTCCAATGGTTACAGTATCTCTACTCAATTCCATTATCCGCATGTCCTCCTCTCCTGGTACTACCCTTGCGGGTTCATTAATAAACGCCCGAGTTCCACTTAGTATCCACATACCCGGCCTGGCCCTCATCCCTGCGCGCCAAGGCCCCTCTCCACACCACACCTTTGACCACTATTTATCCTCGTCGGTCTTTGAGAAGTGGTGCAACACGCTCGTGTTGTATGAATTCTAGGAGATTGTGAACCTCCCATTGATTTGGATCTTCGTGATACTTGTGCAAAATTACCCTGCTTATATCGCTAAGAGCTGGGCATAGAGTAAGATGTTTTGAGTCCTCAATTTCATCGTCTCCGCAGGCTCTGCAGTACTTGGTAATGCTAGAGTCTATTTTGTGTAGGTGTCGGCCTAAAAAGTTAAATCCCGTCATGAATTGTGTTATTAGATCTATGTTTGGTCTATTTAGTTTCAGTAATTGTTCTGATTTGATAAAGTCCACTTTCGGCCAGAAGTATTTTGATTGTTCCCTTGCTGTGGTAGCTTGGTATCTTTCGTTCCATTTCTTAATTGCACGGGACTTTACGAGTTTTTTCCTATAGGAAAGTGGTACCCGGTGATGCTCCTTTTCAGCAGCATCTAGGTTTCGTCCTTCGTGAGCGAGCTCATCTGCCCGTTCGTTGCCTTCGTATCCGGCATGTCCTTTGATCCAGCTGATGAATACATCATTGTTGTCTGTTAGAAGTTTTAGTTGGTTCTTTGTTTCTAGTGTAAGTCCATCATGGAATATATATCCTTTTAGTGCTGCTATTGCGGCTTGGCTGTCAGATTGTATGTGAATGATTCTGTGTGTGATTCCTATGTTTAGTAGATATATAGTCGCTTTCTTGATGGCTATCATTTCTGCTTGGAATACTGAAGCTTCATCTCTGAGTCGTCCTCTGTCTTCGTGCTCAACATGTCCTGAGATTGTGTAGCCATAGCCAAATGTGTTCTCATATCCTGATCCATCTGTATAGATTTGTATGTCGGGGTCTTCTGGTTCGGTGAAGATGACTTGTTGGTGAATGTCTAGCTTCCGGATTCGATCTGT
>LR141280.1:0-13071 GCA_900659605.1 Tisbe holothuriae | reverse complement strand
GGCTATGTATACCAGGTTAGTTCACAGGGATCAAATTTGAATTTTTCTTCTTTTCCCGCGCTTCGCTTATTTAATTTTACGCGAAATCATATGCCCTAAAGCTCTTTAAGTAAAGCTAGACGGACAACCGGACACCTACTAGTTGTGAGTGTTGCTGCCTTTGCTTGGTAGCCTTGTGAGGTACTTAGGCAAATATAGCTGAATATGAGCTAAACGTTTATGCCAGCAAGAGATATAGTTGAGTAGATGAAAATTAAAGGGACCATCAAGGCTAAACTGATTGAACATGGGCCGATTCTCCAAGCTTTTCATATCTAGAGCTTTAGTTGTTCTTCCTTTTTTTTGCTTATTTTTCGCTTATTTTCCTCTCAGGCAGAGCCAATTGCTGTGCCCTGTGAACAAACCTGTGTTCTCATATAATCTGGGATTAATTGAAAAAATAATATACAGGGTGGGGGAGCAAAATCCGCAAAATTTGAAAGTTAGAGACAACTTTTGTCATAACTTTTTTATTATCACTAGCATGCATCCATGACTTTCTATACCAATTTATGGCACAATTAGCTGACTTCTTAAATGAAAAAAATATTTTTACTTTTGTCATTGCCTTGACAATGACTAAATAAACGAGTCCACTTTCTCCAAATATGAGGTTTGCATCTGAGCCCATGGAGGCTCTAAAGAGAAACTTAATTATGTGAAATATTGTTATGGGGGACAGCACACATCTTCTTCTTCAATACGCAAAAATATGAAAAGTCCAGGTCAAACTGACTGGCCAGGAGAGGGTGCAGAGTGTGTGCAGCCTGGGGTTGGCCAGGTTTGACTTGCTGTGCTCTTGGGAGACCTTGGCCTTGTGGGTGGGTGTAGGTGCCTGTTGCCTAAACTAACGGGTATTTTTGTACAAGTCTCACCTTGAACATGATCTTGGGCACACCCAGGTACATTTTGAATCCCATTATGTGACTCTAAAGGGTGTAATAGATAATGGAAGAAGATATTCCCTTCACTTTGAAGCAGTTCTGCCCAGAGCTGATGAGGTCCTGCCCAATTTGGACCTCTGAGGATCCAGGCACACCCAAAAGAGCTTATTTTTCTGGGCCCCCACTTCCAGGGATCCTCTCTAGCCAGTGTCCACCCATTAACTACTTCATATTTTTGGATACTGCCCTGAGGAACATGCCCAACATATTGGCCACCTCCACTCTGAGCATGGCAAAATTCAACTGGCCTCTGCCAAAGTGGCTCCAGCATCAAGGAATTAGATGGGACAAAACAATAGTATAAATAAAAAAGTTGCTCTGAGAGTGCAGCTTTCCAGGGAACTTTTTAGATTTGCCATATCTTCTGTTTCGTGGAAGCTATGGTAAAATTGGTAATTGTGCGGATTTTGGTCCCCCACCCTGTATATCTGAATCCGACAATCGGATTCAAATTTGGTATTCACACAGCCTTACTTAGGCTTACTAATTTACAAGAGACCCAAGGAGGCAGAAAGGGCCGTTGGGCGAATGTTCAAAATCTTGGTGAGAAATAATTCAAAATCATTAATAACATGAGTAAAGCAAAGAATGCGGGGTTCAACCTTGAAATGGCTCCACTAAGGGGAGAAACAAAAAAGTAATTTGAAAAGCTCACGAGAAGCCAGCAGATTGATAGTAACTGTATATAACTGTAATATAAGTATAGGCAGGAAGGATACAATACATTTGAATTTTTATGTTTTAATTACAATGTAACTGCGCTTCTATATTTATATATTGCCACTCATTTCCAGAGCAATCCTCTGCAGGCAGCCTGAGCTCCCAATCCAAGCGTGATGCCGTCGCAGCCATGATTCGGCGCAAGTGCTCTGAACTGGGTCCGCTGAGCTATCACGAGGCATCGGTTCTTGTTGCATTTGTGAGTCTCATCCTCTTGTGGTTCTTTAGTTCACCAGGTAAGGCACGTGTTCTATGCTCAAGAATAGCTTGTTGTCTTGCTGCATAAAATTGAATATGTTTTACAAAACGTTTCATTGTTTGATCTTCTGTTTATCGTTAGTTATTTAGTATGCAATGTAAAGGGAGACCTTAAATCAACTAAAAACGAATGTAAACTCTTTTGTCTCAATTTCAGGATTCATGCCAGGCTGGGCCGACCAACTTGAAGCTATCAACGGCTACGGCAACTCTGTCAGCGTGGGCGACGCCACCCCAGCAGTCATGGTCGCACTGCTTGTCTTCATCCTGCCTGCAAAGCCGTATTTCATCCAGGGTCTCATGGGGGACAAGACAAAGCAATGGAAGAGGTCTGAAGGGCTGATTGACTGGAAGACGGCTGTGATGAAGTTACCGTGGGGGATTATACTGTTGCTAGGTGAGTAAAATGCATTCATTTTAATTGTAAGACTTTAAATCTGGTAAACAACTAGGCTAGACTTGGTTAGACAGAGCAAGGAAGATGTGATCAGTATAGATTTGTATTGTAAGACACTTCTTGTAGTTGAATACCTGAAATATATGCACTGGAAACACACACACACACACCCACACACTGAATAAAGGCTTCAAAACTCATACCCGTTTTTTTAAATCTTGGATTGATCATTACATCGTATCAACTTATCAAGGCATGTCTTCTAATTAGATTATTAGATGCAGACGAGCGTGAGCAACTGATTGTAGCTATTAAGAATATACCATGGCAGCCGCAAGTCTCGAATTTCATGATTATATCCTTATAATAAACTAAAATTTACTAACAAGCGTGCACACTAGTTCAACGTACAAATTAGTAAAGAAGGGAGATATTGAGTGGTATTTGATTCCTTAATTTTGTTAATATTTCAATTGTTTCTGTGAATGTTCTCCTCGAACTCAAATAGGGGAAATTGCTAATGGACAACGGTTACAGAAAGGCGTAACTATATATTAAATTATCTGATTTATATAATCTAATTGCTCAACCCGTCTTTGAATATAATAATTTTCCTCTCCTCCAAGGTGGCGGTTTCGCAATGGCTGAGGGCAGCAAGGAATCCTGCCTCTCCTCCTTCATCGGCTCTCAGCTCTCGTCCCTCCCCGACATGCCCGAGTGGGTGCTCGTCCTCCTCGTCTCAGTGCTCATGATGTGCCTCACTCCGCTCATGTCAAACACGGCAACGGCGGCGATGATGGTGCCAGTGTTGGGGAGCTTGGCCGTGTCTCTGGAGGTAAGGAAGAATATATATGTGGAAGTTAATAAGGAAATACTCGAATTTCCGTTACCGATATGAGTCTTCCAGACCACAGGATTTCGATAGTATCAGTTAGGGAATCCGTTAATAGCTGAGAAATTGACAAGCGTTGGATTGTTGAATGCATGGATGACAGTCATCCATGGATAATGTTGGCCATTGGAGAGGTTAAAACTCACCCTGTGCTACTTTCACGGGCTCATACGTCTTTTCATACAGAATATCCAGTTTACAGCATCTCCCCACAAAATTGTATTTCTAGATTCCTGAATTTTTGTTACTTTCTGCAACTTTCAAACTTAGAACTGGAATATTCACTAGTAACGTACTACTAATCAACTAGCTTCCAACATTTCATATAGTTTTATATTAAGGCATGCCATCAAGAACCATTGAATATATTTTCAGATGAACCCACTGTACGTCATGTTCCCTCCAACGCTCATCTCCTCGTACGCCTTCATGCTGCCGGTATCGAGCGGTCCGAACGCGCTGGCGTTCTCGCACGCGGACATGGCCACGTTCACAATGGTTAAAGTCGGGGCTGTTATGAATGTGATTAGTCTGGTAAGGATTTTAGCATGATGCACTCTACTATTACATTTTGACCAAAGTTTTTTTGGACATAATAAACGACATATTGCTGATCATTTTCAAACAGTCCAAGGCCTGTATAAGTTGTAATATGACCTGAAAACAGTCTAAACAGTCTAAAGCATTTATTTAACAGTTAATTTATATAGTCTATTAGACATGAATCCCGTCATTTTTGCGTCTGTAAGTTCAAATTCCACCTCTAGGAAATTGTGACCAAATATATTAATACAAAGCTTAAAGAAGACTTCTTCTATGGTTCCACTACCGGTCACGACGTTTTGGCGCCCCCGTGCGGGCATTGAATGATCCTAACATATGGCCAACCAGTCGTTTGTCTATAACGTTTAGAATCGAAAAGAAAGTAATGTTTTTTTTTAAATCAAAGCATCTTGGCGAATCAAATTAATATTAATATGCAATAACTTGCACTTACGCGATGATGCTTCATACTCGACCGTTGTATCCCTATTTGCAAATATATATTTTTTTTCTGCATGAAAAATGCCAAAGAATAACTTTAACCTCACTCTTAAACAAATAATTTTATCAAGGATTCCCTGAAAGTAAAAACTTGTAAAACCACTTAGCATTGGTAAATTAAAAGTCAAAATCGATGTTTCTCCTGTTTCAGCTCGTGGTGATGGTCGCCACTAATACCTACGGTCAGCTAATGTTCGACTTCTGGCATTATCCGGATTGGGCGAGCAGCTCAAGTGCAGTCAACGCTACGGATCCATGTCTGCAATAAAGAATATTCAAGAATACATGATATGGTGACAATGGAATTAACTATAATTCAATAAAATTTGTTTATACTGATAATACCTTGATGTACATATTTTCTAAGCCAGTATGAGTTACTAATAGATATCTGTGACAAGGACGTATATTTCGCGATCCGCGTATTAAATTTAGTTCTCTCCATCAGCATCGATAATCAATTGCATGGACCGTTTTTAAAGAATTATGTCGACACATTTAAATAAGAGCCTAGTCTATTCCTCTTGATTTCCATGGTATTCATGAATTAAAATCATAAAAAATGATTTCAAACAACTTTAACGGGGGTTTTCATGAAAAGAGCGAGAACATGTTCAACATGAAACTCTTGGGGAAATAAACCCAAGTCGAGATGTTTTAAGCTGCACTTATGATGTTATATGAAGAAATAATTTGCAAATTACGAATTAGTTGCTTTGTATCCGCCAAAGCTGTAACAAACAATATTATTAATACGGAGTAAACTTTTCCTTAGGCTCTCCAAAGTCAGAGTCCAAATTATTCCCATGAATTAATTGGAAAAATAGTTTCCCCTGAAAATATGTTCAACTACATGTGACCCACTCCAAATCGTAATTACTGAATACAGCATAAAATCAGTTCAAACTATATAAAATCACTAACAGTAAGTACGTTTGAGGTTTTTTTTTTAAATTTAGACACAACATTCTTTTGCTGCGCCGCTGAAATTTCTACCGATCGAAAGCTTGACGGGCGCTGGAGGGCTGCTCGCTTGCCAGGATATGAGAGTGTGTGTACCCGGATCCGTTAAGGTTTGTATCCCCACGGATCCGGGTCAGGTGACTGGGGTCCAAAATATGCATATAATGAAAAATGTAAAGTGTATAATGCTGTGAGTCCATGGTTTAGTTAAAGTTCCGAGGCCGGATTTTGTTCTCCTTTTTCCATGTTAATCACGCAGTTAATCGTGTTGGAAATGCTTTATGTGTAGTAATTTTTGAGTTCAAAACATGCTTAGCATAAAAAAGAAAAGCCGGGCTCAGGTTTTTTATGAATTTATAATGAAGCTATACATGTTATTTACTGGTTTACTTAAACATATCAGCAGTAATGTACTTGTAAACCCGATCCAAAATCTCAGCCAATATTTGGTCTCAGCTAGGAGAGCACGGCGGCTCAACTTAACCGATATATAAATCACTTTTCCCCAGGTCCATTTACTTCATTATATGTCTATGAAAAATTTGACAGCAAAATTTTATTAACATTGTAGGTTTATGAACAAAACGTCAAAGTTTATACATATTTCCATACATTAATAATTCAAATTATTTGCAAGTCACAAATAACTGTAACTTATTTGGGTATTTAAGATCCCTTAAAAGATAAAATTAGTTGCTGCCATCGGATATGGGCTTCTCCATTCTCCCCGACCAGATTGCTTGATGGCCATTCTATCATTCTCTAAATGATATTGCTAGCATACAACATCTTTGAATATTACAAAATGTTGTCGTTAGCTTGGACATTTCTTGTGTAATCAAGGAATGCTCAGAAGCCGGTTTCCGTTCCAGCTTTTTCACGCTTAAACCGACTATTCTTCCAACCATTATATGCATTATCCATATTATGTAGCGAAATCGGATTTGGATCACGCTGTAACATTCTACCCAAGATTCGTTTCCTATCTATAAATTTTACTATAATTTTTCTCGGTGTGGAAAAGAGGCAATAAAATCTTTTTTTTTTACTTTTAGTGGTAATAAAGGAGGGAACACTCAAAGTTGTTATACGTACGTAACACCATTATATCTGCTAGGGACCTATACGAAACTCAACGCAGAGACCCTTTTTCTAAATGAAATATTCGTTACTTTTTTGAGAACTAGCTCTCAATAATTTACCATACTTAGGCACATTTTAATCAAAGTTTCTTTACGTCATTAATAAATGTTATGGTGGCACTACTCGAGACTATACTATAGGGATCCTTTAGGCTCCCTACTATACTAGAACTCTGGTAGTTGGTGATGTGACCAAGGGAATATATTCTTTAAAAATACAAGTACTTGTCTTGGAATACTCGAAACCCCGCTCTTGTACCCAGGATATTTCTTGCAGAACCGAAAGTTCCGGGTGAACTCCATTTTTCTCTACTCAATTTATAACTTATATGTACTACGGTAACGCAGGGAAATGACCTTTTACGTAACATGAAAGCCGTTGGTGATAAAATGTTCTTTTCTGACATACAAAAAGCCACGAATTTCATGTCAATGTTCCAGTCTTCCAAGGATTGGAGGATCTGATAAAGAAGAAGTTTAATATTAATTTATAATGATTATTTAACAACAGAAAAACAATTTATTTTAAATCAATCAACGGTTCGCAATGCAGACGAAAAGAAATAAGTAAATTCAATATTTCATTAACTGGTTGATACATCAACGTTGATCATGCATTGGCACGTTAAAACAGTTAAATATTACAGGGTGTTTCATCAGAGTTGTCCCGATTAAAAACTTAAATATCTCCTTTAAATTGGGCTTGAAAAGGCTGCTTATGAAGTAGCAATTTGCTTAGAAAAGTGGGGAATCTGTGGCTCTGATGAGAAAGGTTTAGGGTTTAAAGTCTTATATATTGAGCTCAGGCTCATTAACTAATAAATTTGACACGTCTACGGGAATAACTGCCATACTCCCCTTATCTCCAAAGGAAGATAGTAGAAAATATCACGGATTGAGAAGATATAATGTGAAGATGATTATGGACTTTATTTGGGCGACATTATTGTTCATCTCCTTGATTAGTTCCCATAAAGGCTGCCCATTTGGCCATTATATTGAGAGATTATTGACCTAATATATTTGATGAATTCCACTTCTGACACCCAAAAAGGTTATTACCGGTTTGGTTAAAACTTTGGAGCAGTGGTCTTGTAAAAACAGAATAGTACAAAAACTCAAAGTCTCTCTATGCATGTCACATTATGAAATACAGTTATCGGTACTCAGTAAGTTAAACCCACACCCTGAAGGAACCCGCAGATAGGAACATAATCTCTATGTAGTTATTTTTATCGAGCGCTCAATGCTCAATTAAACCTCATGTGGGAACTTGTAACACGTAAATGTGAGCGAAACCAACCGTCTTGTACGATACACGGTGTCAAAATATGCATGATTTTTTTGTTTGCAATATATTATTGAATATTTGATCAACGTGTAGGCAATGCAGATTTAGTTACTAACTTTTCAGTGCTTTAAAATGTCGGAATTTCTTTAAAACAAGGAGACAGGAAATGCACTAATAATAATAAAGTACTGAGTCCGATTATTAATAAGTGGAAAAGAGATACTTAACAGTTAAGGTACACTTGTAACCAAAATACGGCCTCCTAAAAGGCTGAAATGCTTGCTAAGCAACTTCTTAGTGTTAAGGAATTGCTTTTCGCCCTTTAATAATCGGACTGTTTACGTTTTACATAGCATGAGATTCATTGGGAATCATGGCACTCATCATGCAAGCTTTGCTTTGTAAAGTAACCCACGTGACTTTTAATTGCGGCGCAATTCTTACTGCAAAAGTTTTCTAATGAAAACAGGAAATATACTTTAAAGCATAGTGGCAACTTTCATTAATGTATATGTCATGCCAGCTTTCCTTTAAGTCAAAATCAATGCAGTTTTAGTCGTTATCCAGAGTTGGATCGGTTTGGTGTTGACAAAATCAATTTTGATTTAGTCATTATTCTGGATTAAGTGTTTGGTGCTAACACTGACCAATGAGAACTATATAAAAAGAGATGTAATCTTTTTTGTCTTGTTTATTTGGAACACATTTTTGGGGCAAAAAAACGTTACACTCAATTTACTACACGAGGAGTTTAATTTAAGAGTCTTTTTTTAATCGAAGCTCCAAAACATAGGAGAATTCGAAACAATAACTTTCTTTACTTTTGTAAACAATGACTTATTTTACTTAATCTTACTGAAAGTTGTCTTTAAAAGAGGACATCAAAATTTAAAGGAGTTCGACTATTAACTAGTGGAATTGAGATACTTATTAATGCTTAAGTTACTTCTTTAGCCTGAATGCAGCCTCCTCATTGACTGAAAGGGTCGCTAAGCAACTGCTGTACATTAAGGAGTTGTTTTAAACTTTGTAATAATCGGACTCAGGCATCCTTCTCCTCGAATATAATAGTTCTCATTGCACTAATCTTGAATTACTGATTTGGCTACAACATGAAGTAAAGTTGATATTTTTAGTTTCATTCGCTTGCATGCAAATTTGTATCGCAGGAGTTCTCTATATAGATTATGGTGGCTCTGTAGCGACTACCATGTGTCACCACACAAAGTTTAACGTTTTACAACGTTTAATTATTTTTTTTGCATTTTACTAAGATAAATACTACTCTGTAAAATGTACGTTCCTTAATTTTAAAACGGCTCGATATGTAAAATATATTTGAAAATAACTTTCACTAACTTTTGCATTCATCAGGTAATTCTCCCAAAAAAATCGTGGAAAGATTCAAATGTACTCTATGTAAAACTTATAATTAAAATGTATATAGCCGTGACTGTATGACTGTAGAAAGAATTAGTACCATTGTGCGTTTTCCTTCAAATGCTGCGGTCTTTTAAAATTGGTTATATATTTTTTCACGGGATCTTCCCTCAATTTGGTCTTGCATACTATTACGTTATACGTTAGTATATCCACTTCAGTACACTATGTAGTAAGCCTCCTCTCTACAGAACACAAGCAACCTTTTGGGGATAGAGTTGACTCAGTTGAGTTACTTGCGATCAAACAGTAATTCCAAAAAGTATTTAAGGCCAGAGAAGGGTAGTAGCTCAATGGTACGACTTGAGCCTGTGAACTGAGGCCAATTGTTCTCCCGGTTCACTAGCTAGCACTGCTAGTTTCCACCTTTCCACGGGTTTAAAGTCGTTTTTGTGTAGTAACAGTCGATTTCTAAACACGATTAGCAAGAAAGAAAAGTGAACAAAAATCGGACTCTGATGATTCGCAAGCTTGATTCCCGAGACCGGCAAAAAGTAAACTGATCTTGACCGATAGTTGGTCCTAATTTGGAAAATGCTGCCCGGCCTTCTGAAATGCACATGACTTAACATAATCTACGCTCCAGAAAATAAAGTAAAGCCTGATGGCGCCAAAAAGTGGTTGAACATTCCTACATGTATAATATACAAAAAAGACATATTTGAACACAATACTTTCACTCTTTCAGAATCTATTTTAACACTCTACGTACAAGAAGACACCACATCAACACCGTTAACCATAAGAGAATCGGAACATCGCATTAGCACAGTGGTATGGACACTAATCGTTCTAGGAGTCATATTCGGATTTGTGGTTGTATTCATATGCATCTGCGTGCGATGGAAAGGGCGGGATGAGCCAACGAATGTGGTGCATGTTGCGCCCGTTGTGGCTCCAGTGGTGCCAGTGCTGACACCAGTCCGTATGGTCCCCATGGTATCGACTTGTACCGCGGTGTATTGATGGAAGAATAACTTGCAAGGCGTAATACATATTTCATTTAGATATCATTCCAAGTTACACTCACGGTGGTCAATATACAATGAAATAAATACTATTTTAGCACTAACGTGTAATGGTATCTTAAATAAACGAACTACAACAAAAAATAAATTATTCAAAGGTTTTACTATTGCATTGTGTGTATATAGGAGATGTGATATTTCAGTTGTTCCTTAATCCTTATTGCCATAATGACAATGCAGATTGTCTATCCACCCTTTTCTCTCGAATCATATTTTAGGACTAAACGCAGTCCATTAACTAGTATTTAGTCATTTGTGTCGACTAATCTAAGGTGCATTTTACTTCACTGATTAACCTTTAATCAATGTTGACCATATTATGAAGCTCGGCTTCATATACTCATGATGGCCTTGAAGAGAATTGTCTTCCCACCCCTTTTTTTCTACACTTCCGGGTTTACACGTACATTTTTAATAAGAACTAAAGAACGTTTTTGACAGATGAGTGCAACAATATGCACTTTTTAAACACGGGCTTTCTTCTCTCAAGGCTAAGTAACCCTTTTGTCGCTTAGTACAGTGGTTTATTCTTTATTGGACATAATGGACCTTTAAAATGTTACCAAATAAAGATTAAGTATGCTCCGTACATAATAAAAATATTCAACTTATATTTTTAAAGCATTTAATTACTTCCGATCTTATCCCACTGTGCTTAATGCGTCAAAACAAGAGAAAAACTTTATTTATTTTGTCAGAACTTCTTCCGGGGAAGAATTTGGAACCAAAATCATCGGCGGAAACAAGGTAGAATAATTATATAACTGATAGACTATTATTATGGTTGTAACATAATATACAAAATATTATCTTAGGTCAAGCCAAATTCTATTCCATATGTGGTAAGAACACAAATACATTATATGCATTAAACAGTAAATTAACACATACACGTAAACGTAAATTAAGAAAAATGGTTTATCGTTAGTTAGTGAAAAATATTTTAACTAAGTGATGTCGAGTTTTAGATGCAATGGCGTTTTCCTCGCCTTTAGTGTATAAATTAAGTGGTGAATGGATTTCAGGTTAACCCTCCAGACGTTAAAGCTGTTCATGATGAATGAATGCTACAATTGTATTTTTAAAGACTATATTAGTCGTTCTGATACTAGTGATATAGCATAAGTGTCGATAGGAGCCTCACTGAAATATTTATTATCGTTATTTCAGATCAGCCTTCAGAGAGATGGAAGTGGAGAAAAACACTTTTGTGGCGGATCGATCATCAACGAAGTAAGTCTAACAAGAGATATCTCCATGGATTCTGCAGCTGTCTAATACAGTTCTGAATTATAATATTAATGGATCAATGGGCAAGTTTCCTTGCTGTCTAGCTAGGTGTCCCAGTAGAAATGTAAAAAGCGAAGGCCTCTCATCCATCCTTTCATTAAATCTGATGTAGGGTTAATATCTTTTGGTTGTACAGGCATGAGTTATAGCTCGGATTTGTTAATACTTTTTACTGGGACACCCTGTATGTATAAGGGCACTCACATATCTCTTTGATATATAAATATACTCAATATACTCTATACTAATATTATCGTTTCAGATAACAATATTGTCTGCAGGCCATTGTTGTCATGAATACAGGAACGCCCCTCATAGGATTGAAGTCGTGGCAGGCGAGCACTCATTAAGCAAGCCCGAGGGGACGGAACAAGTATGTAACGTAAATCCATATCAACAGTGAAAATAGTGTATTATGGGAATATCAAGGGTATGTAGGGGAGGTTTGCTTGCAGGAAAAATGACTTGAATTTTCGGATTTTCCCGCTTCTCATAACTTCCTTGCCCTCTTTCTTAGTCCTCTCTCCCCCTGCATCTGAATTTTAAACTTTTAATTCAAAGGCAATTACCATGAGAATGGGGAATTTTCTTATATAAGATATGTTTGAGAACACTCATTTGAACAAAAAAAAGGTTCACTATTATCATGAGAATGAACTTTTTCATTCAAATGTGTTTTCCAAAAATGAGCATTATGCTTATTTTTTGTTTCCCGCCAATTTTTCAAATTTTCCCGTCTCATAAGTTACGTGCACTCGTCTCATAACTTTCTTCAGGCAGCTCTTCTTGCAGCCGCCTGAGAGCAAACCTCCCCTACACACCCTTGGGGAATATGAAGATAATAATTGCCGTCTCAAGGCTGAGTGCAGTTAAGGCACATTCAATTATCTCTCCTATTTCCCAAAATTGGTAGACACCCCATTTTTAATAAGATAATCACCGAATTATCATAAGACTACCTTGATTAAGCCGAAGCAATACAACTTAACTCCAAAATATGACTTATCAAAATTCTGAATAATGTTTTGTCATTTGGGTCGCTTTTTATTCAGACGTGTTTACAAGCCAGTAGTTGTATATTAATTTTGAATAAGAATATCTTCATTTGATCTAAATTCGGCGACATCGTTTAGGGTGAAAACGTATTGTTTTGAAGGATATTTTTCCGAAATGAAAAAAATATACTGTCATCGTCTTCAAAGATGCGCTGCGAGTGATATTAAAGCCCTGGAATCGCTTCATGGCAAGCGTAATAAATACACCTTGAGTTTCCCGAACCCCGTAAAATGGCATATTTTTGCATGTTATTCAGTTCTAATCTTTCAGACGGTTCAAGTCTCCGAGGTAATAATGCATCCGGATTACTTCTCCGCTGATTTGGCGCTGAACAATGATCTTTGTATTCTACATCTGGAAACAAGCCTACTCTTTAACAGGTAAGTTAGAGCTAGCTGATAATATGTAAAGAAGTTTACTTGTTCTTCTTGAAATGGCAAATTTAAAGTATTATTCTGTGCATTGATTTTCATGTTTTATATTGTTAACTTCAAGACGTTTTTGAATATGTATATTTTATTCACTTATGTGGTAGTGTAGATCTCTATTCTTATTGTATACATATTT
>LR141279.1:0-13074 GCA_900659605.1 Tisbe holothuriae | reverse complement strand
CAGAAGCATTGTTGAATACGTATTTGCAGGGTCGGGAGTAGCACTGGAAAGAAATATATATGACCTATGAGTTTAGTTTATTTGCCTCGTTTTGTAGCACAGTTACAGTAATATACATGAACATACTCGAATATTTTTAAACTGGTAGCTGGCTCTCCGCGCACTAGTTGTGATCTGCAGTCTGTCCAGTGTTTAAGCAAGTAAAAATGATGAACTAAGAGGGTCGACGTCCATTAATTAAACGTTGAAAGACTGAAATAAGGTGTATATGTAGACAGAATAAAACAATATGCATTTCTTGCAGTAAAATATACAGACTAGAAAAAAGTTATAGCTTTGATGAAACATGCACTAGCATAAGAGAGGCAAATATATATTTGGAAAATATTCCGAAGATGATATTCGAATTAAAAATATTTTTGTTCTCTTCTTCTTCAACTTTTTCTATTCCTACCTTTGCTGTCATGTAAAAAATCAAACTACAAAACTTGGCTTATATTACTTAGGGTCTTGCAAAAATATGAGGTCTTGCAATTTTTTCATGTGAACATAATATAATTTGAATTATCTTCCTCCCTCTAGCAGAAAGAGCACTAATCTATAGGATGCAAAATTTTATAGTAAAGCTTGTTTCAGGGGTATGGTTAGAATAACGCACTTCCAATTTTCGCGCAGTACAAAAATAACTTGTGCAAAAACGCACTTCCAGAATTCTCCACAAATTCCTATTTTGCACAGTGCATAAAAGCATGTTCCAAAATTCACACAAGTTGTAATATTCAAATTTAGCACACAGTAACAATAGTAACTAAAATGCACATTAGTCCAGAAATGTCATTGTGTTGAAATATATCATACAAGAGTTGTTGCAGGCCAAACATTGCTCTAATGCAATAGCTCTCATGAATATTTTCTACATGATTGCTCAATCCATCTTAAGTATAGAATAATAATTATGTTCCTAGTTTTCTTAAGCTGTTTATAAATATAAAAATCCCATGAACATTTTCAATATAACTGTGCAACACCTACTTACCATTGAATGTTCATGGCTTGAGTCAAACATTACTTATGCATGACTTGAGTCAAATATTAATCTCACATCAAACTAATGTTTGACTCATAGACTAAATGTATAATTTTCTGAAACCTTGTGAACACTGTCAATATGATGTTTCGATTTACCTTTAGACTGATTAAATATGTTCAATGAATTGCAAGCTGCAAACTACCAAGCCTTTGGCATGACTCCTCATTTTATGATGGTTTGATTGGCCATATAAAATTCAACAAGTTGTGTAGTCAGTATTGTAGAGAGGTGTAAATTCACACCATACTTAGCTTAGCCATGAACACATTCTGCATGATGATCAAGTGTCTAGCTAATTGAGAATACATTACAGTATACATTATGAATGCACATCTAAAAAGACTTGAACAAATTATTTATGAAGACTCAAATGAGTGCCTAATGTGAAAGGCTTTGTGTTGTAGATGAAGTCATTGTCATGAACATAGTTTCTATGTTTGTTCACATGACGGGCTAATGTGCAAGATATTTTGAAAACACATCAAAATTTGTCTTTATGATGATTCAAATTATCCTGGTTTTACACAAAACACTGTGAATGTGAACTGTGAATGTAAACAAATCTTTTCATGAATATAGTTTAAATGTCCATGTTTGAGTAATCATACTACCTATGTTCACATACTAAATTTAATGTGCTTTGTGTGATGAGTGTAATATGTGTTGTAATTAAAGCTGCATGTCAATTGTGCATGGGTGTGTTTAAACTGGCCTATATTGTTCTATATTTCAGTATAACATTCCATTCAAAGACTGATTCTACTTCATCATTGGCTCAATGCTCATAGCTATGAAAATGTTTTGTGCGATTTTTGTACGATAAGATGGCCTTTAATGTGCAAATTTATACCTATTTACTAAAAATATCATTGGAATGAATATTGTTACACTGTGAATTATTGCACTTTGATGCTAATTAAGAAGGTGCGTTTTTGCACTACCAACTTTGGGAATGTGCGTTTTTGCACTACGAGTTATTGAAGCATATTCGTTTCAGGCATACATGGGTGTTCCAAGCTTTGTGGAACATGCTTGCAACATTATATTGTCTGATATTCATTCCTCTGCCTAAAGAAATACAAAATGCTTCAAGCTGAAATACTTCTGGCCATTGGGATTGTCACATATCTGATACTTGTTTGGTCAAACTATGAGTTTCTCCTAAAATATATTATTTTTTCCAAAACATTTTGCTTTAGAGAGATTTTCATAAAATATTTCAGATAAAAGCTAGAGGCAAATATTTTTGACACATTCTTATTTGATCACCCTGCATGCTGGCCTGTATTATATATTATCTAAGGGTATAGAGATATATTAACTATATATTATATTCTATGGGAACAGAGGCTTTCTAAATCCATGGCATTTAGATGTACATCTATTTATAATTTATTAGCCGGTCTATGGCCTACACGAGACTAAAGTAGTGAAAGTTCAAAAGAATGGGATTAAATATGTCCGGGGTCTGGCATACGCATATCTTCTTCATTTAACTCTAGAATCCCGCAAATACAAGTTTAATATTATCCACAACTGAAGTTTGCATTGGTTAACAGGGTGGTGTTTTTTTTTTTAATTTTCGGATTTCATTTGGCTGTTGCTCAGGTACTATAAAACTTACAGAGCTTCCAAGAAAAGTAAAAGATAGGGTAAAACGTGGTCTTTCCAATTTGGCTATTCCTTTTACTTAATAAACACTCAGCTCTAGAAACCTTATAAATTCTTAAATTTCCCAATGCATATGTAAATATATATCAAAAATGATATGAGCATAAATGTCCCTTCTTTAGCTTTCATTAGATGTCTTTGGATCTTATGTAAGTTTTACATGACCTGAGTAACAGCCATATCAAATCCAACAAATGAAAGTAAACACCCTGTATGCATTTGGTCCTAATCTAAAATAAATTGGGAGACAAACTGCAACCCTGCTAAAACCTGGAATCCTGGCAATATTTTGGATCCTGGCAAAACTGAAACCCGTGTTGTCCTAAAAAGGCATTGCCAGTGTCGCTTTTGAAAAAGCACTGCTATTTGCGGCTTTTCTCCACTCTCTACCAGTTTGTCCTTCTACCATGCAACACCCAGTCATAATAATTTAGTTGCTTTTATATTCAACTTTCTGTGTCATAAACCCGACGACGCAAACGACGACATTCTTTGAGAAAGTCTTTTCTGCTGTCGACGTCAGAAACCGCTGCTGCTGACCCCAATTCTCTCTTCACTTCTTTCTTTGTGTGGGGAGGCCGAAGAAAGAAGAAGAAGAAGCAATAACATGAAGAGAAGAAAATAGAAAGCTGAAAATTGAAGCAAAAACTGGAAGCTAAGGAAAATGTGTATAAAAAGATCAAGGCTGAGACGACGCTCTAGAATAAGGTTGCTGCCCTCCAAAGTGAGGTCACCAAACGAAACACTTTGTTGTATCTCCTCCCATGTCGATTAGCCTGCACATAAAGAGAAGAAGGCCAACAACAGCCAATTGTGCTTGTTTATATTGCGTGTATTCATTCTCAACAATAGCAGCTGCCTCTCTTCGTATTATAATAGTCCTAATGTGCTCTACATACAGTATAAGAGTGTTAGGGAACAAAGACGAAAATGTCGGAGAAAGGGCCCTTTCTATTCTTCCTACGAATGTATAGCGTGTGAATGTGCACAGCAGCAGCAGTCGGATCCATCACAAAGAAAGAAAGAGAGAGCTGAAAACTTTGTCTTTTTTATAGAGACGTGCGGGTCCGAAATTTTCTGGCGGGTCCGGGTCCGAGTCCGGGTCCAAGCCTGGACCCGGAATTCGGGTCCGGGTTGGGTCTAGCTTTGAACTGTTACTACTTGAGGAGTGTAGCTTTAAAAGTGAATACATGTCTATTTACTGTTGGAAGTTATACCATAATGACAAAAACATATTTTGCTAGCAGCCTTTGCCATGCAGGGAATATCATTTTGCCTTTTCATATTTACTAAACAAGCAATGGATTTGGACCCGACCCGGACCCGTCAGGCCTCTAAAAATGGTCGGGTCCGGGTCCAGGTTGGACCCGGAATTCGGGTCCGGGTCCGGGTACCCGCACGTCTCTACTTTTTTATCTATCTCTATTTCTGAAGCAAAAAGGGGGAACAGGCTTTCGGAACAAAGAAATGGAAAGGCCAAGAGTGCTGAGAATAATTCTCTATAATATGAAGTAAGAATGGAAAGGAACTTTTTTCCAGGAAGGTAAACACTTTCTATTACTTTTACGTATGCTACATGTAATATTGAAACTGAACTACTGAGTACTGACATTTAGAGATTAAAAAAAGAATATTCTACGTACTTAATATTACAAACTTGTACAGACAACAGAAATTTGTATGATGTATTAATGTCAACTCATGTTGTGCGAAAATTGTAAGAAGTGTTACAGCCAATGAGGGGAAACGCGCGCATTAATACACTTAGTAGTAATATCGAAATGGATTCCCACTCATAGGTTACAGATAAATCTACAATGTGTAAGACAAAAAATAAAGCAAATCTGATTTAATATAAATATAATTTTTTTATTTAGATCATTTAATCCTTTTGGCTTCTACTTATTACTTTGAGACTGTGTACTTATAGTATGTAAAGTAACCACGCTTTAGATATTTTCCATTTCTTTTGCTTCATTCTACTACGAATTAATGCATTCAGCAGATATAACTATTTACATACAGGAAACACAGAGGGAGAGAGTTAACATTTCTCAGGGATTGTTTATTTTTTTGGGAGATAAAATCAGGCCTCTGGCTGCACCTTCTCCTCTTTAGAGGATTCGAAATTTCAAGAAATTAAGGACACTTTGAGCCAAAATAGAGGACTTATAGGTATAATGTTACCCAAATAAGACCATTTTCGCTTTTAAAAAAATACAAACTATGGGGAAGCCCGAAATGCAAATTTAGTGGTAGGGGAAAAATTGACCACTAGGCTACTGGATTAACCCAAAGAACACTCCCATAGTGAGGGTTAACACTTACCTAAGCAGTAAATTGGGGCGCAGGCCCCTAAGGGTGCGTCTACACCGGCATAAAAAAAGAAAATATTCGGAATATATTCTTCACCTGCGCAGCGGGAGGAAGGAATATTTTTCTCTGCGCGGAAAAATATTCCTCCCTTTTTTTAGTACTATACTGTTTGAAGAAGATCTTCCGAATATCTTCCTCGTTTTTATGCTAATGTAGACGCAGCCTAAAGAAAATTCCCGATTTTCTAGAAAAATTGCCTGTTAAGTAAAAACTTGAAACTTTTTCCAAAATAGATGAATTTCTCTCCAAATAGAGGACTATAGAGGATAAAGAGGACCTTTGAAGAGAATAGGGGTAAATAGAGGAATTGAAGACAGAGAAATTTAAAATAGAGGAAGTAGAGGACTGACATGAGGCCTCCATATAATTAAGTAAAATGTCAAAATAATATTTAATCTTTTAGTTATAAAGATACAGCTATTCCAATATTGATAAATTAATATACAATAGTCCTGTCATTGTCATTTGTCAGAAATCAGAATAACACTGAAATGTCGGAAAAGGGGTCAACATTTGTTAGATATTCCACAAATAGCGCGTATGACTGATACGAATTTGAGAAGGAAAAAAATCGAATTTGTTAACTTTTTTCGAGCTTCGTTTTTGTACAACAATCATAAGTATGCTATAAATGCAATACAATAAATGTTATTGTACTGTTACAATAACCAGTCTTAAGGATTTTATGGTGAGCATGTATCGTATTATGTATTACTAATAGTCCCCCTTAATTCCTGAAAAACTTATAGCGGATCTGTTTATTTTCCGGCTAAAATATAATTGTTAATTACATCCCTTCTATTCTCTAATTATTTTCATATCTGACTGGATTATTAGTTTTCAGGCATTATATTTGCTCCTGTGCAAACAGGATATTTATTTAACAAATATATTTCAACTATGGTGACTGCATAGAGCTATTTACTTTTGTATAGTAGGTTCATGGGTGACTGTTAAAGCTACTGTCAAGTAATAGTGGCTATAACTGTAGCCATCCTTACTGTAACAATCTCTTTGTGTATACGAGTATACATCATAGAAGAGCCGTTTTTGTAGTGTAAGAGAATGTACAACAATAATCTTGGTATTATCCATTTTGGCGTTATTAACATTTATGGCAAAATGTTGCCTGTTTTCAAAAGTCAAAACACATACTGTATTGAAAATTAACTTCCAAGGAATTCTTTCTTTCATCTTAAAAAGTCTATAACTTTATTTCCTAAGCGGCCCCTTGAGCTAAAAAGCAGCTGCTGTGGATGTGGAAGAAAAGTTTAGAGCAACTTTTTCTTTCTATTCCAAGAAAGGTCTTAGTTTTCCTTGAAATGTGTACAAGGCATGGCTGAAATATAACATGCTTGGGTTTAAAACGTTTTAACCGTGTAATAACAACGACTTTGATTTCCACAAATGAATTCGCTCAGATGTATTCCCTAAACATATACACGTACATACGCATGGAGTCATTGTTGGTATAAAATCCCTAGCAAAAAGTCATAATAGCCTTTGTCACCTTTTTGTCGAATATATTATCCACACATGAAGGAACATGGAAAACATTTTCCCGCTTTTTTCCAGCTGTTTAATATAGCTGCAGCTCACACATGCTGAGCGTTCATAGCTACTACTGTACTACTGAATGATGACCTTCAAGGAGCATTCTATGTGAGTAGTAGAGTGTACATATATAGACTCTCATATGACATCAGGTGATTTTTGGAGAGGAGATTTGAAGCTGCTGCTGCCTTTGGGTCTCCCTTTTATGGCAAGGCAAACAAACAAATTATTGTGTGACTACTTGGCGGGCTAAATATAAAGATGATTTTTATACGTTTTTGCCTTTTTGGTGTCCACGTTTGTTGCTAAGCTGAGAGTAAATAACTGTTGTTCATTACTTATTTAGTTTGATTTAGGTGTTAAAGTAATTAAAGTTAAGTATTTTGCCCGTACCGTTTAATTTACTAAGTAAAACTGACGTGACAGTTTTATCAATATATTGTACTAATATGCAGTGCAGTGTATATTAAAGTTAATGTCATTGAGTCAAATGTACAGTTGTCAAATCATTAAATTAATCTAACAGTTAAGTTTACCAAAGTAACTTTATCTGAAGAAATGAAACAAGTCTATGTTCAATATGTTTTAATGGAAGCAGTTTTACGGGACAAGAAAATCACAATCCCAAAATAGACATCTGACAGTTTCCACCTTAAAATTTGATGACTCGCCGAAAAAGAATATATTTAGAAAAGATTCCTCTCATCTATAATTTTCTCTACAAGGCTGCTGCAAAAATATAATTGTGAAATTGTCCAAGCGTAATGGGAAATAAGAAAGAAACAAATTGACCTGATTAGCTATTGAAAATGAAACAGCTTGTTCCAAATTACTGAAAACTGTTATGTCTAAAAAGACTGAACTTAAAAAAGATGCAACCATGCAGAATTTCATCGACTGCCGTTGTTGCATTATTATTATTGCTTATTGTTATAAAATAGAGTTTTCAGCTTGCAAATAGTCATAAAAGAGAATAATTGCATGACAAACTCAATAGAATATTTTATTACTTCATTCAATGACCGAGTTTTGCCCGCCACAAAAAGGGCATGCATATCCTACTTATATTCCAAACAATATGTACGTTTGCTGTTGTAGCCCAAGCTAGCATAAACTCTAACATATGGCAGAACATAAATAAACGATCAACTTGTTATCTCACTCACTGTAAGCTACACACAAATACGCAATACGCACAAGGACTCTCTTATGCTCATATCATGTGATTTTAAATATACACACTTTCTTAATGTATGCAATGTGCAAAAGCGGATTGCTGTAGCTAAAAGAAGAAGGTAATTCCCTCAACAGCAAGCTCCATTTTCTCTAAGCTCCAAAAGTAAGTCTGCAGCTCCCCTATTTCCTCTATTTCTTGCTGCCTGCTGCTGCTGTATTATTTCCCTTCTACTACAGCTCTTATATATTTTCCTCCCCTCTGCTCGGCATTGTAGGTCATTTATCAAGACGGCCGACTCCGATGCCAGACCCTTCTGTCAAAAAACTTTTCAGAGAACGAGCGCGCTCGCTTCACTGCTGCTGCTGCCTGTTGTGCATGATGGGCCGAAACGCGCTCAGCACAAGACGTGCGAAAGTGCCTGGTAGGCCTTTACAGGCAGGCTGGGTACATAAGTGGCGCAGGCTAAGCAGGCAGAGGAAAGTAGATCTTGCATCGACTACTTTTGCAGAAGTTCAAAATGGCGGCGAAAGGAACTCTCCTCTCATTGGGTGAATTTCACAACTCGATCCCTGATTGGTCGGTGTGTTGCAACACTGTGTTAACGAATACCAGTCTTGACACATCTTTCTTCTTCTTCTTCTCACAGGCGCAGGAGCGAGTGTACTCTCTACTGCGAGCTTGTTTATCGATGCTGGCCTTAATTCCCGAAAGCAATTTGGTGGTGGTGCAGCAATGGCTTTTTTCTGTACTACGTAACATCAGCAGTAGGGAAGAAGAGTATTATAATAGAGTAATACAACACTGCAGCAGTGAGCCTATTTTGCTCACAGAAGGAAAGTCATTCTCTCGATACAAACGAAGACGAATATTGGTATTGAAGGATACATGAGATGGTTTCGGGAGAATATAAAGGCAGAATAATAATGGATGGATACAATAAAGTCTCTGTATAATAATGGAAGTTGAAGGAGGGAGATAGAGAGCGACGTTAATCTCATTGAGAAGTCTCCGGGGAATAGAGAGAAGGAGAAGTATTCATGTTACGTAGAATCCTTGTAGTACTTGTTGTCGGAGAGTAATGTAGGAGGAGATGGAAAATCCAATTAATTATTATTAACCAGATTAGTGGGAATAGGAAAGAAGGCCTCGTGTATATTTCGTCTCACGTAAAACATCTTGAACAGTTTGAATGATGTGTTTTGTTTGTTTCAGGTTCTGGTCGAGTACGACGATGTGCCTTGGAAGGAACGCGATTGGTTCTCAGTCTACAGCAGAGATGAGTTCCCCATTTTCCTCCTTGAGGAGAATCTCGTGCTCGCCTACAGATCGGCGCCATCCACGCAAGGGACACTCTTCCCAGCATTGGTAATATAAACAGAGATTTAAGCGCCATTTTAATACCTAACTAAATGCCGTTTTCAGACGTTTAAACCGTTGGTGGACAAACCCGGTCTGTACAAGACGAAGCAGCATCGACTGCCAGTCGAGTTCCTCTCCGATCTCAAACTAGACTTCCAAGACTGCAACAAACTTAGAGTAATTAGGGTGAGTACGACTTATATCAATGTGTGTACACATCTTAAAGCTATTTTTTGTTCGTTTAGGACTGGGACCCAAGTGTAACCAACGTGAACACGAGCGAGGAGTCTCGCCGCCTCGTCCAGGAGTGGAAGCTGCTGCAGGACGGCCAGCACATACTCACCACCGTGCCTGAGCTCGTCATCGGCTCCAGGATGAACGTCTACAGAGCGGAGGGCACAACTCAGTGGTTCTCAGCATGCAATCAGGCGTTCAACCAGGATAGCAAGGTATGCAATTTGGACCGTGGTAAAGAATAATAAAGCGTTACTATAATGGGCTTACTCATTTGCAGGAGTTCACACTCGTGGACGATATCGTCCTTCAGGAGCATTATGAAGATCCGAGATTAGTCCAAATGACACTCATTGGAGATGGAGGTAAACACACATTCCACGGAGGTGTTAACAAATACTAATGTTGTTCTCTTATACTTCAGTGGTCGCTGCCATTCTCCGAGGAGAGGACGCCGGCAACACGCCCAGGCGGTCCCGGTCCGCCGCCAAGGCCATCTCTGCCGGCGCCGCCTCAGCGTCGTCGTCGTCAACATTGTCACAACCATCACAGGTACAGAAGATAGTCATATTAATATGCACTAAAGAAATCTACAATAACACGAACAGGGTACATTCACAATACAGTTAATTAAAATGAGGTAGAAATGTTTTGACCGTATGGTCAAAAGTATGAACTATATATAAAGGTTGTTTATTTAATATCAAAAGGGTATATGCACAATATATGAACAGCTTAGGCTACCCTAGAAACGTAACTTTGGCCGCAAAATAAATAGTGAAGCGGAAATAATTACAATTGTCCGCCGTGAAAATGTACACGTATTTTAGTAAATGTCAGGGCTCGTGCTAAAATGGGTTAATCGGTCATGTCCTAATTTAGGTGTCAAACCGATTGTTTTGGGACCCTTGGGGGGTGCCCTACAGATGTAGTGGGGCCTTTTTTCCAAAATCGCTTCCCTTAGGACCGCTACGTAAGGAAATACCTCCAGAACTTCCCAAAAAATTCGTTAACCAATGAGATCTCCAATATGAGTATAGCACAGGGGTGTCAAACTGGTTTTAAATAGACCCTTAGGGCCCCCTTAGGTCACCCATGCCCTTATTTTTAAAATTAGGGTAAGCCCTAAGGTGTTAGGGGCACTTATGTCGGTTTACTAATAATTATTAGTTAACCGGACCGCTTAACTAATTTTTACTAAGAAAAAATTCGTTAACCGGCCTTTGCTAAAACATAAATTATGGAAACAGTGGTCCGTGCGAGTTGTTTGGTTTACGGATTTTGTTTTCAGTAAACTGATTGGTTAACGTATTTTTTATCAGTAAACCATTGGTTTACGGATTTTGTTTTCAGTAATCTGATTGGTTAACGTATTTATTTATCAGTGAACCGATCGGTTTACGGATTTCAATAAAAGAAAATACGTTTACTGATGTTTCTTCCCTTTAGGTATTGTTAATTATTTTAGGTCAAACCCACGTGAAACAACAGTGAAACCACAAGGCAAAGTTGCTTCCTTCAATACAGAGTCAATCCCTTCAATCCCTCGACAGGGCACACCACGGTAGTCTAAAATGTTGAAACCTTTTTAAATCTCCCGGAACATGGTGATCCGTTTCTCTGTCCTCAGATCATGAGGTCGAAAAGAATAGGCGAAAATGGTACAGTTCATAGTACTAGTACATTTCCTTTATATTACATGTAATATTACACCCTTATGTTTAATTTAATTAATTGAACCAAAAGTTTTATATATCTGCACTTTTTGCCTTTAATAAAAAGAACCATTATGCTCTGCAATAACAACTGTACTGTTTTTGCTTTTCTTTTCGACCTCATGATCTAAGGACAGAGTAACGGATCACCAAGTTTGTTCGGGTGAATACAAAAGGTTGAAACATTTGATATTGCCAAGGCCGCAAGGAGCCTGTCGAGGAATCGAATACCTAGGTCCCCTATGAAAGTATAACTAGAGGTAGAACAAAGAAACGGTTTACTAAGTACGCAAAGCACATTCTGTGTGCGCCAAAACCTCTCCTCTTAGTTTACTCAGTTCTTCTTCTTCTACAACTGAGCTCAACAAGGCAAGGAGACAACGAGAGAGTACAAAGGAGAAGAAATTTTAAAGATGCTGGCACATTACATTTTTCAAACTTTTGCAATGTTAAAATTATCCTCTGATACAACATAAAAAGTGTAAATAATCACGAATTTGCTTTTTTGAGTTCCATGCTTTCTGTAGCTCTCTTTGCATAAATTGAACTTGCTGGCGTTTGTATCAATGCATTCTCCCTTCAACTCTCTCTCACATCACGTGACATCAATCAGCCAATCAAAAGGGGCGCTCTTATGAGCAGAGTGAGAGGCATCTTATTGGCTAATTCGGCGCACACAGATGCTGAGCAAGCCCCATAAAGATCAGCTGCAGAGATATGCGGAACTTTTCTTATTTTCTTTGTTAAACCTTTAGTTGAAAAGCGTTGGTCTCAGACCATTTAAGTCGTCCTTTGCTTTCATACATTATACTTACACTATGTTTGTGCCTGCAGCCTGTCTGCTAGTGTCTACAGCTGAATGGTTATAGATGGCATTTGTAGGAGGGGTGTCAGGGGGAGGGCATGTCGCGGGACCGCAGGGATCCCATGGTGACGGGTAGTCGTATGTTCCCGCCTGGCACTGAACCTGTAAGTATCAATAGTATAGTGATATAGTAGTTATTTTCATGATACAGGGAATTTTGCACGCCTCCCTCTTGGCCTCAAAATCTAGAAGGGACTTTCATCTGCATATGTCCGACACATATTTTGACCACAGTTCTCTGGGTTGTACATAATTTGCTGGGGCTTAGATTATTTTAAATAATTTGCCTATTAGGAGTCCCGTACCTCTCAAACGGATCCAATTCCGTCACAGAATTTGAAAAGTACGACTCATACCGTAAAAATAGGTCTGAGCTATATAGGCCTTGGTCTGAGCCAAATGTTTACAACATACTAAATCATTACCAAGCGCTTGTGTTTTAAACATTTACTTTACTATAAAAAGATACATGTATACACTGTAACACTACAAACTATAACGCATCAATAAAATCTTTGTAACACTGGAATAGATCCAACTTTCATGTTTTATTCAAATAGTGTAAATGGAATCGTTCTCCTTTTCATTTCAAATTTTACATTCAACTTCAATAACATTTTATGTAGTATTAATTACCATTCCAGAAGAATGCAATGTCTAAATATGTTACTTTTTGTCAAAACGTTGCAACTACCTTGTGGAACACTTAAACTACATACATTTCACCTATTTAATTCTAACCGCTGGTACTTACAACAACCGATGAGACGCCATGAACTCCGCCAACCACATGGTTTGGGGTTCCGCACTGATACTCGATAAAGTCGTCAAACGGGGTATCGAATATGTCAGTTGGACCGGGGTTTGTAGTGGAAGTTCCGTTGTGGTGTATCACTGAAGAGAAGCCTTCTGCCACACGGTTTTGGACTGGGCCATGGCAGTTGTAGACTGTAAGAGTATTCGACAATGTTTGCTATTTAAACATTCGACAATGTTACCGCTCACCGTCGCAGTCTCCAACGCTAGCTGGCGT
>LR141278.1:0-13059 GCA_900659605.1 Tisbe holothuriae | reverse complement strand
GTTAAAGCACTGGCTATTTTCCAAGCAAACCACAAACCCATAGGTTTCATCAAAGACGGCAAGTCTGGGGTTATCTGAGAGGCTTGGATCAGGGATGCCATTATTAGTGATTTCATAGGGAATTAAAGTTGCTGTGGCGTGATCAAATTGCTTGACGTGTTTTATGTTGCAATCCTTGCTGAAGACAGCAATGTGTTCCTGCATATGAGTATAATATTAGCAATTGTTTTAGTTATTACTCTCATAAGTTTCAGTGAAAAAAATGCACCATTTCATTGTAGAGATTTTAGATATGTGCGGATCCGGATTCATAGATCTATAGTAGTGTCATAACAATGGTTAGCCAAATGAATACATTTTCAATATTATCGAGGGTAACTAAATAAAGGCATTAAAAACTGCTAAAATGACTCGCACTGGATCCGGTCCGTTAGGTCTCTAAAATATCGAATCCGGATCCTGGTAGCCGCACATATCTAAGTAATTTTGAGCGCACCTGTTCAGTAAATTCATACTCCACTCCAGAAGCAGCATTAATCATTAAATCATTCTTATCCGTGGACTGAAGCCAATCCTGAGTAATTCTAATTGGATCGGATCCCAGATCGACATCAACTTTGCATTGGTGGTTATTTGGGTTGTAGACAGCCAGTCCGCAAGTGATTGATGTACACCGGGCACTGCATTGGTCGTTTGTGCTTTAGAGAAGGAAACAAAGGTTAGTTTTGTTTTATTTGTAACGCAGTTGCCTCTTTTAAGGCGTACTGCAGAACCACAAGGGACGCTCAACAACGTAGTTGTCTGACTGACTGAGAACAACAGTTACTGTGATGTCATATGCATTTTCAGTAGGCCTAAATCATAATTTATTTGGACCATCTATAAGAGCAGTTTATCCTTCAGTAGCACTGCCGGGGAATCAAACCCACAGCCGATCAGTGTTGTGTGCCCAAGCCCGGCGCTCTATTAATTGAGCTACTGTCCATCTCAGGTTAGTTTCATACCGTAAAGAAGTTGTTCAGGAATACCCTAACGTTTTTATCTACTTTGTAAGTGTTTGTATATGATTAAAATCCTTAAACACACACTCTTATGGGTTATTAAAAATCTAAAACTGTTTTTAATGTTAATATAACTGCAAATGCATAGCTTATTGGTGTAGCAATTACAATGCTTTTATAATTATAATATTGTAAAAGAATAGTATATAAGTTATTTTTCTACGTAGACATAGACTGACAATGCATTCATGAAAGATCAAATTTATTGTAATGACGTTATACCAGCAAGCCCGTTATTTTTGTTCAATTTAGTGTGCAAATAACAATCTTAATTAAAATAAGTAAGGAGTAAGAACATAAGCAAATACTTAAACATGCTAAGTAGAACTAAATTAAGGCGTTATTTTTTAATAATTTCATGTTATGGATTAAAATCTCCAGTCGAGCAGTCCCGTCCTAAAAGAGTTTTAAATTAAGTCATCTGATAAATAAGTAGAAGGTATTAAACGAATTTCGAAGCTAATGTAATATTTAAACACTATGGGTTAATTTCCACTTTTAAAACCCACAGACTTGGAGAACATTGCATTTAACTGGGTCTTAAGTGATATAAAGTTGAAATCAATATTCATTTTGCAGCATTCGTTATTAGCACAGATTCGTATTCTGATTTAGGGCAAAACTATAAAAGAAAAGACGATAAAAGTCATAACTCCTTAAACTGAATACTTGTTTTTTTATAAGAATGTGAGTTGCAAATTATGCACACTAAAGATTCTTCATTCAAATGATATAATGTAATTTACAGTAGATATTGATAAATAATGTGTAACAAATAAATTAACCCCAAGTCTTTTGGGGCCAAAGTAGGGGCAATTTTCTTCATGAATGAGGCTTGTTCAAAGCATAATTGTTATGTTACCCCTTGGCTAGATGTACAAGATAGCAACATCTCAACTGTCCAAATGATAAGAGTTCTCTAGCCAAAATTGTAACTCTCCGGAGGAGCTAACAGACTTTAAACGTATGTTTATTGTCTATACTGATACTATACATTCAAGGTGCGTAAGAGATTAAAACTCTTTTGAATGCTTATCTCAAGCTCTTTATAGAATTAGAACAAACTAATTTGGCACCTTTTGCTTCTTATCATTTGGACAGCCGACCTTTTGTAGGTTTTGTGTTTCTTAGCAGCTCTTAACTCTCTATATGATATTTCAGAATAACTTCATTTTGCAGTACATATTTTTAGGTTGTGTGACCTGAATTAGAATCAATATTATTGTTAACTTTCTCCGGTCATATTATTAATGAGAAGGTACTCATGACAGATTTTGTACCTAACATAATATATCAAAACACATTTTGGGTATTTACTAATGAAAATAGCTTATGAAAAACATTTGTTGGCATAAGTTATAGGTGACATTTACAACATTTTAAATGCTAACAAGAGCAAAACTTAGTTTCTATCTACAACATATCCTCCCTGCATATTCAAAGGCCGTCTCTAAAAACTGGATTCTAGTGCATTCAATCTTTTGAATATTTATGCTGTCCTTGACCTTCGAAACCGGTATAACCATTGAGATACAATATTACTAGTATGATTGTATATCAATGGGTATAAACTACTTACGGGCTGTACTGTTTTAAACCCTCATGCTCAACCTTTAACTCGCACGCAGTGCGTACACGCTATAAGTCACACGCGCTAACGTTTTTTTTAAAAACTCGGCCCTGGACAATTACGACTTTCTATTTTTATGTAAGAAAATTAAATCATAACCAATGCAATCGTTAGTAACCAACGGTCCTTTTTATGGCCTTTGTTGAAACTAAAGTTCCGTTGTTGAAAGTTTAGCAATATATCCATTTGCATAGGTTAGTAGCTCAGATCAGTATTAGGATTAACAATAATTACAAGTTTCAAAGCTACCCTAGCCTTAAAGTCTAAAAAATAAAGAATACGAGTACTCAGTACAATGACATGTTAGCTATGCATATATTTGCTCGTGTAATACATAACATTATAGGATAATTCGTAGTCCCCGGATAATTACATTAATTACGCAAATATATATTCTCACATTCTGAGGCTGAATAAAAACATAATAATCGCCTTAGCCTGATGATAAAATAATAAGGGTATTACATGGGTAATAACTAAAGTTATTATTAAAATGTGATTATATGATATTCACTCCATCACTTCTTATGTTGCATAGGACTATAATTTTATGGTTAATTATCAAAACGAATATTAAGAATTTCATTAATTTTGTGGTGTGACCTGGCTGGATTACACCTTTTTAGTTGAGCCATTTGCATATTTGCCCCATAATAACAGAATTGTTTTCCCCAGTTTTATATTATTAATAAGAATGTATTCAGTATATATTTCAGGTATTTACTAGCTGCGTATAACAACTAGTTTGTGGACAGATATTATTTTGGTGTTATACGTGGCCAAAGTTATATATATATATATATATATATATATATATATATATATATATATATATATATATATATATATATATATATATATACAGTGTGCGGACGCAAATCTGTCCGCCTAAATGTTTTCAGCTTATTTTGCATGTGAGAGCCAACCTGTTGACATTTGACATTATGCATATACTTGTTTAACAAAAGTTTGAGAATGAGCTCTTATCTTATATTGAGAGAAATATGAAAGGTCATACTTTAACAATGACGCTACTATAGTGTGTACCACATACTTGATTGTCCTCCTTCACCTGCCTCTACTTCATGAGGCATGGCTCCTCAGTTAAGGGTACTATGAACTTTCTTTTCTTAGAGAAGCTGTCTGAATATGGCCTCTTTCATTTGCGGCCATTACTTTTAGCTGAGTAAATGCCATTTATTTGAAAATGATTGTTTTAGTGCCAAAAAGTGCTACTGATTCCTTGTATTTTAGTTGAACTTTTTAATATGCTTCCTGCAATAAAAATTGCTTTAAACCCTTTCATAAAAAGTTAACATAATATTGTACTGACTCTGTCCTCTTCTATAGGAATAATACATATTATAGAATTATTTTCCCTACGATCTCTACTTGCATTTAAAGTGAGGCTCTTTACCAGTAAAAAATGCAATAATCTATGATTTTGTATAGGCTCTTAAATCATTAAGGAGGGTAGATAGGTGCGTGCAAATTGGTAGAGACATACTTTAGATGGTATATTAGTGTATCTTAAAGGTATAAAGGGCTAGCTGCAGTAGTCTCGGTGTGCCAGCTCAAAACATACATTTGCGGATTTTCTTGTATAAGGGAATCAGCGTAGGCCAAATCTGACGCAGTAACTTAAATTTGGTATAAGCGGAGAATGCCTACAGTGAGAGTAATGTTGTTTTTACAAAAGATGTTACCACGTAATGTATCTAACAGCTGTGAAAAAATGAGATTGTGTTTATTAATAAAATATTTGAGAAAAATGGCCTCAAACATCGCGGACAGTTTTGCCTCCGCACACTGTATATATATTTGCAGACGGAGAATATAATGATATCTCATTGAGACTCATTCTATCGTGCTCCCTGCGAATGTCATTTGAGCATATTAGTGACATCATACACAAATTACCTTGTAGGTGGTGATCAGACGATCTTGCTCACGTATGTCCAGCACCAGAGGCAAGCTTGGATATGATATTAATTGTCCATCTCATGGCCAAAATATGTGCATCAATGGACACAATCTTGGCTTTTGTCCATTTACACATTGAGTGCAGCAAGACTTAGTCCCCACCTTGGGATCTATTTTATCGTCTTTTTTCCCCACCATTCCGGTCCTGTGGAGTACAAACCCACTGGTTGCCAACACCCAGAACATGCACTTCTAAAGCTTTAAAGATGGCAGAGTATGAAATATGAAACAAAATGACGCTGCTTTTGGGGCAGTAAAGATGCAAAAATGCTGTTTTTTGAAAATACATGTTATCCATAAATGATTTTTGGCTTGATTTTGATATATTTTGCTTTGTTTTTGATATAACACACCCTCAAACGGCGATAATTGCACATTATAATAAGATTCTTAGTCTACCTTCTGTGTTGTAGCTCTATATTACATGCTAAAATTTTACTAATAAAAATATATTAATAAGAATTTCGTTTGTTTGTCCAATAAATTACATTTACCGCCGAGGTGCGTATCCAGGTTGCGGAAAGACACCCCTGTACCTCCCGAACGGGACAAGATATGAACTTTCTTATGAAGTAAAAAAATGATTATTTTTGGTGCGTTTGGCCTTTCTGAGAAATTGGTCTCATTCTGATACCATTTGCCGATCTTGGTGAGGTGCGTATCGCGTATCGCCTAGTCCGTACCCGAAACAGACGATAGCAGAAAAAGAGAGACAAAGTTATTTTTAAAATCTCTTTTTGAGTGGAGAGCGATTTTTGCTCGGGTCTTTTATACAAAGATAGGGTTGATTTATCCTATATATCCATTTAAGATAAGGTGGACAAACTCATAGGCATATATTGAACAAAGTTTGGCTTTCTGGCAACCCTCTGTTCAAGTTGAGTGCTTGTATTTTATACCCAGCGCGCGTTTTTCCATTCGCGATTTTTTTGTATAGGAACACACACAAAAGGGGGTCCGGAGGAGGAAAAGGAGGATCTGTGCAAACATACGCCTATATGAGGATAGGGATGCCATATCATGACAATATATGATGAAATATCCATTCAGAGAGACTAAATGGCATCCCTTAAATCAAGTCTCCCCACGAAGTCCAATATTTCTCCGCAAACAAGGGTTGTTGGCGAAAACAGTCCGGAATGAAACAATTTCACTTGCTTTGTTTTTCACTTTATTGCACTTTTTGCGAGAATTCCGTGCGCTGTCTATCTTTTCATGGGTCTTGAGGGGCCTCTTAACCGAGATGAGGAGGACGATGGGACGGCTGCCACTTCGGCAATAAGAAAAGGGGGTTCTTTAAAGCACATGAAGTAGGGATGCCGCTTACTGTCATTTGCTACTTCAAGAGACAATAGTTTACTTTTGAAAAGACTAAAAATTGGCTATAATTTTGAGCTTAATCATGCAAGAACGTGTCCTTGATTATTTATATATATGACATAGGTCCATTAATTGTCCCAACAAATGGTTGATATTTAAGATTAAAGAATTTTTACTTCGTTATGTCATCCCTGGTGTCCGATCGAGTGCTCTCGGTGATTTCTTGATCCCCCCTCCATCATATATCCTTTAAAAAGGCAGCGCGAGGAAAAAGTAAGTGGAGAAAACAGCGGCTGCTTCTGGTCCTTATCCTATTTTTACAGCATTGGCATGTGAACGGCATTAAGTTAAAAAGCTGCCAATCTATAGAACCACCGCAATTTGAAGCAGGAATTGCATAAGAAGACCTGCCTCCATTTTACATGCGTCACCTCTATATTCAAAGCGCATACCACTTGCCAAAAATAGAAAACCGTCACATACATAAATCGGGTTTAAATTCAATATGTATTATCCAACGTATAGTTACATAATCTGAACCTTCTTTTTACCCACATCCATGAGCAGTCCGCACTCTTCACTGATAGACAACTCACTTCCTCTTCTTGTATCATATGCCCCAGCTCAATGTCCTCAGCAGTCACGCCCAACTCATTCCCCCTCAGCGCTATCTGAGATGAGTTTGCCACCACGGATTGGTACCAGCTGGACCACAGCAGCTCAGAGGACTGATCTTCAACATTACGGTCCTTCAGGAAGGAGAGACTCCGTTTCTTCCTCGGTTTGGAAGTCTTCTTCTTCTTCTTTAACGGGCTCTTTTGCTTTGGAGTGTTGGGCCGGTTGATGGTGAGGAATGGCCATCGGGGCTCGAACTGGATCTGGTGCCAGAGGCGGGTTTGGTTGTTGTCTGATTGGAGGGGATCTTCATCGTGGCTTTTGAGGCGGTCCAGCAGGCGGCCGTGGCGGTTTTGAGCCTCTCTAAAAGAAGAATTAAGTGTCAACATACTGTCATACAAGTATGTCTTCAGTCCAATAAAAAACATTCCTATATTTTGCCAGTCATTTCTAATGGAGTATTTAGCATGATTATTAGCAATTAAAAGTTAAATTACAATATTCATTGATAAATACGCTAATTAGCTATTCAATAATTACGCCAAAAATGTCTAAATACATCCTTAATGCGGAGGTAAAGCATGTTCTACATAAGTAATAACATCTTGGAATATGTTTTGAAATTTGTTGATGTGTATCTCACGTATTTCACATACAAACTTCTAGACGTATCAAATTTCTCCTTCTTTATCCCTCCAAAAAGGATTTCTCAGCATGCTTTCAACTTTCTTGGTGGTAATTGATTAAGGAAGTTTTTCTTTTAGCTCCTCTAAGGCCAAGGCTAAAGACAGCTACAGAGCTGGCTGATGGAATGCCAATGAGGACAGAGACAGAGAGCGGAATTTATACAAACATTCTGCTTTGCATACATGCAGAATTTTAGAGCTTGATTCGTCAATCATTTGAAGACACGTGAGGTGTATAAATTAAGAGTAGTGGGTTAAAACTTTGCATATTTTGTATTCCATTAGAGGGCTGTACATCAATGTTTTACATTAGACAACCGGGCAAAAAAGGAAATGGAAAGTTTTTAGTCCAATGTTGGAAACCTTAGACTGAGTTTCTCTCTTTTCTCGGATACTTTTTAAACAATCCAGGGAAACATATGGGGTTATGAATCCCTTCAAATAACTTATACAGCCCATACAATATAAGAAAGAAAGAAACGAATCCATATGGAGAATGCTCCCCTTTCATATGTCTATAAACATGTTTAGTATTGTTGTAATAATACTTTGGAGTGTATCATTTCCTAAAAAATACTGAAGTCGATATTATGCTGCTCACGACTAAAGTTGGACTGGTGTAAAAGGATCCCTGAAACGTGCAGAATACACACACCAAACCAAAAAAGAAATATATACCTGGCAGATATATGTTACATTGGAATTCAGAGCGGGCAAAAATGTTAATTAAATGAAGTCTAAGAGCGTCTTGCTAGAATTATAGACTTTCTTGGCCTTGGTAACAAACTTTCTTCGTTGCCTTCTGTCTTGTCTTGCGTGATAAATTATTGCAATTAAAACACTGATTTACGTCAAGGATTGCACATAGACTTTAAGAGAGTCTTATTGTGAGCATATGACCCACTAAGCAGGGGGCAAAAAATACTCAAACATATACATTTTAAATGATACATATCCTTAGTTGACAAGTAAATATAATTAATAACCATATATTGAGGTTTGATTGTAACTTTGACGTCCAACATGCTGTTACAATCCTTCAAACAACCTACGATGTCAAACAACCATCTAAAGAAAAAGTAAGGCCGTACAAAAACTTTTTCGGTCGTTCTAAATTTAGAACTTTTGTATACGATACATTGGTGCCCGAGAGAGACACAGGGGGCCAGTTGTTACACATATTACAAAATGCTTTACAAAGTACTTGTCTATTGTTCACATATAATAGTACAAGTGTCCATAAAAAGTAACTATTACAATGTCATGTAACCCTGAATAGCTCAAATTGCATGCCGAGTAATGGCACGACGTCGAGAAAGGAGAAAATCCCCTCGAGGAAAAATAGCAGTCTCGAAAATTACTGCCTCCAAGTTTTCCAAACGCCCCCGCTGCTTGCGCCAACAGGGTTGCCATTTACATACCAGAAACGCACGTAAATATTAATAATATTCGTCTAGTGCATTAGTTAAAATGGCATCCCTAGTGTATGGCCTAGAGGGATCAAGTAATGGCGTGCAAATGAACATTTTCCGGAGTCGAATACAAAAAAGCGAAGGGAAAAATATCACTCTACCTTTCAATCAACTTGATGCAAAACTGTGCAACAGTCAACAAAGTGCCAATTTGTAAACGGAGCACATTTTTCAATGTCTATGCACACTATTACACTGACAATTTGACTAATAATAAGAGCTTTTTATGCTGCAAAGACATTACAGAATTAGTATTGCATGTTTTCATTCAGTCATTTATATAAGGCCTCTGCTGTTCCCTAATTTGGTCCCTGTACACACTAGAAAGGCCTTTGTACTCATAATGAACAAAAAAGTCCGCCTATACCATCCATTTGTGTGTCCTATAAAATCATCTCTGTACGTAGAAAACCTTTCTCTGATTTAAATTAACGAGTTTTGAAGACCGTTTAACTTTCTAGACGTCACCGTTCATTAGTTTAAGGCCCACCTTGACTGACGTGATGTGGCCGCCGTGCCGTCTGTGGTACGGTCTCTAATGACGCCTATGAGGTGGTTATTATTAGTCAGGGTTGACAGTTGCTTATACATTATGGTTTATAGGACATTTAAAACAGCTGTTTAAGTCAATATAGTGACATATTAGGACTGGTTTGGGAATTTATAGTCGTCTCACTCGTCTGGTATTATTTTACTGGTTGAAAATATATGGCATCCCTGAAGTAGGCTTTTGAAAATATTGTTCTTTCCCTCTTTCGCTTATGCCGTCACTGTTGAGTCGTCCTCCTTCTCGCTCACTCTCCAGAAAAAGACCATAAATTACTTTTTTTCCTCTCCACCACTCGCTTTTCGCGGTTTTGCCTAACGAGGTGTGAGAAGAAGAAAAAGCAACCAAAGTCGGGCCTATTATTATTATTTTTTAATGTTAACGTTGGGTTTCAGAGGATTTATGAATATCTCCTGTTAGAGTGACAAGGGTTTTAATTTTCATTCATACCTAATTCCGGCATATTATGTGCATACAAATTGCCATCATTATGTATTACTTCCCTTCAATACACCATGGCTAACAATATGCTTCAAAAAGGGGCACATTTGCTACACACCTGAGCCCAAGTTAGATGTTAATATCTTGCTATTCTTATCCTCAGGCATCTCTAACTGCATTAAAACTAATCCAGACCCAAATCGACTGCATTTTGTACCCTGTTTTTGCTGAAGAAGGGATAACACAAGAACTTAAGAAGAAAATTAATGGGGATATATGTAGATTTTCCGCTCTCCGGTTTTATTTCAGTGGCTGTGGGTATTAATTCATTTTGGCCGCTGCTTATATCGAACTTAATGCAATTAGGATATCTTTCCTTGGAGACTAGAGTGGTAACATGGAATAAGTTTTGTCAGCTGGAAGCTCTATTGGATTGCCACTTATTAGCTTTCTTCATTTGAAACCTCTCTAATGTTTTTCTTTCTTTAACCATCCGGTCTTTGTCAGCAGTTGGCAAAAATAACAGAGTTAACCAAGTTCCTCTTTCTCTCTCTCTCTCTCTCTTTCTCTCTCTTTCTAACATCCCCCGATAAAAACAAGAGTTTTGCACGGTCGTGGGGAGAGACGACGAGTTAATTGGCAAATTGTGTTTGCTCAGCAGTTGGCAGCGGTGACGTCATTAAAGGATGTTGTTGAAAGTGGGTAGATGGGTGGGTGGTACAGGGTGTTATAATGTGAATATACACCCTTATTAAACTGCTAAAACTAGAAGTTATGATGCACTTTTTACCTTTGCACACATATTTTCTCACCCTGTACAAGTAAAGGTTCAACTTTTGACAAAGTGGTTTATGCATCTTTTTGAGGAGGTGTCCGTCCCACAGAGCACGAACTGTCTTTTGTTGCTCGATACCATACATAAAAGCTCTTCTTAAATTATGCCTTATAGTGGCAGCCCTGTCACTTGCCTCCTTGTCCCAGGCTTAAAATACCGCTGTAGGGGGAGCAAAAGTTTTACTTCTTGAAACTAAAAAGAGCTTTCTGTCAAGTGACAGTAAGGAGGAGAGAGACCAGGACAGGACAATGGCTATTATTAGAACAAGGTTTGTAACTTACATATTTATACTTCGTTGAAATATGTACAATACAACTACTGGAATTACACTCAATAAGATGATACTTCAACGTCCCATGCAAAATGCAAGTTCTTTTAATATGTAAGAAATACTTCCATATATCATTAATATTAAAACCCATAATGTCAATCCTTTATTTCATGTCCTCTCCAAGACATTCCGTCACTATCTCGCCTCTTCCAGCATTATTTGGAGAATATATTTGCAGCTTTTGAGGAAAGTAAAAGCCACTTAGAGAGGAGGAGAGGAAGCTCTTTTACTACCTCAAGGAATGAGGGTCTAAAAAGCAGCTACACTCAAGGTACAACATGCCTTTGTTGACATTGCTAATGCAACCGAAATGTCCTTAAACATGCTTATATGCATGCTTAAGAGACACATACACAAATGAAACTGCATACTACACTCTCCAGTTAATTCTCTTGAGTATGATTTGCAAGGACGTTTCTTGCTTAAATGAGCCTAGACACGGCATGCATACTAAGAACAATTGACATAAAGTGGCCGAGAGGAGTAAAGAAGAAAGGAGCTTTTTCCACTTAATGCTAATAGATGGAAGAGCCTACTTTAATTAAGTGTGAGGAGAGAAGAAGTGTTATATTTAGTTATCGTACGATAAGAGAATGTTGCCCTTGGATACAGAGAAGGCCGGGCTATTGCATTGTGTTATAACAAATAAATAAGACAATTACTCCAAATCTAGTCAATGATTCAATGAAAGGGATTGTATTTTTGACTTTAGTATTCATTTAAACAGTGAAAATTGAGGCTATAATATAAAATTCCAATTCCCAAGACGTCAAAATGCATTTCTTCCTTTGAAGTCTGACAAACTCAAACTTTAATTTTTCTCTTCTATTGGTGTCCTGGGTACACTCAAATTACCCACTCACATTTATTGAAGTCTTCTTGATTACCCACGGAAAAGGTTATTATTTGACTTTTCTAGCAAGAAAGCTTGATTTTGATGTAAAAGAAAAACACATGGTAAACATATTAGCGACTTATTAGTTCATGTCTGGATTATTAATCAATTCTATAACACATACAATTAACCTTTACAAATGATCTGCGTCTAATATTACGCAATATTATTGCGTCTTGCTTAATTCATGTGCCTCATAAGCCATTAGCAACTCACTGTTTACCTTCCGAACTACGCAGAAACACTAAATCAGATTTCCCCCTCAATAAAAATCATTTCCGGGCTTTCCTTTCCCTCTCGGCAAATTTCTTTTCATTACCCCCCGAAAAAACCAGACAAAATCATACTTCACGCTGAAATATTTTGCTTTCCAAGACATACAGGGTGTTTCATAATTCATGTAGCGATTACAAAGCTCTGTATCTCCGAAATTGTTTGTATTATGAAGATGCCTATGAATTTCAATAGTGAAGAAAATAGTGGGAAATTTTATATAGGCCCTTAAGAAAAGCAACTTTTACTTCCACATTTTAGTATCTGCATAATATTCAAGGAGTGATTTTTCAGTGCTTGGTTAACCAAGATCTAGCTTAGCTGATTTTGCAATGGTCCAAATTGGAAAATATATATTAGTTGGACTCTAAGCCCCTAAGAATGACAAATAATTTTCTCAGCCATGCCAGAAAGACCACTAAGAATAGAAAATAAGACAATATTGGAGCTTCATTTGGAAAAAAATGGCAATAATGACAATATTTTCATGGACTAGGCAAGTTTTTTTGACAAATTTGTGATTGAAAGAGATAAAAAGAGCTGTTTCTTATAAAAAAAATATCTAAATTTTAGTAATAACCATTTTAGTAACTATTTTCTAGGTAGAAAATAGCCTTTTAGGGGTTAGAGGAGTTTTAATTGTCATCTGTGATATCATTTCCTTAGAAAGGAAGCTGCTTTTCTGGCATTTTATGTACTAAAACCTATCTTTAATGGGTCAAATTCCGCACAGCGGTATCTAAATATAGTGAACATTGTTGATAAAAAATAGTGGTGGATATAAAATTTCCCACTCTATATTTTACTTCTTGACTTCATAAGGTCCTCTCTAAAGCAAAGTATAAGCAAGTTATTAACGTTCTTAATCGCTACATGAATTATGAAACACCCTGTAAGATGCACGATGATCACTTTAAGCCGTGCAAAAAGTAAGATCCCATAACGCCTTATACTTGTGATAACAGTCTTA
>LR141277.1:0-13078 GCA_900659605.1 Tisbe holothuriae | reverse complement strand
CTGAGGGTAGACGCACGACTGAACAGTGAAGAAAAGAGCGACAAAGTTTTGCAGCTCGCCATCACCCAGCGGGACGGAAACGAAAGAGAGAGAACGAGAGAGAGAGAGAGAGAGAGAAGAAAAGAAGAGAGAGAGAGAGAAGAGACTTGTTCGGCTGGGCGCTTTAGTCGGAGAGCGAGAGAGAGGAGGAGGAGGAGGAAGTGGCGGCAGCAGCGATAGCTCAGCCCGGCGAGCAGCAGCAAGAAGCAAAGAAGCAAAGAAGCAGCAGGGCGACCAGCAGAGAAGAGAAGAGAGAAGAGAAGAGAGAAGAGAAGGGAGAAGAGAAGGGAGGAGGAGGCAGCGAACAAGTTCTTCGCTCAGCAAAAGACAGATGAGGACACGCCACTCAGGGGGACCAAAACAAAAACAAAATAACTCAGGCAATACAGAAAATCAATAGAGAAACCTCATATATGGATGTGAAATGCTCAAGACATTCACATTTATAGCTACATACATTGAGGAAGTAACTGACTTTAAAATGATGTTTGATATTGTCCACAAGAGTCAATGTTCTTAGTATTTGGACTCCTAAATGGCCCCCTTAGATTCTCCTGCAGCCTTTCATAGCCTTGCCTACTGAAGAAATGGCAAAGAGTTGAATAACAGATGATGTGCTTAACTTTAAAACTGGTATAACTTTACTAAAAATGCACCTAAAAATAATTTACACCTAGCTTTGTGATCAGGACGTCATTTAAAAACGTTTTTGCTTCAAAGAAAAAGTCCATTTTGTAGAAAATGTGACTTCCCCAGGTGAGGCTCGAACTCACAACCCCGGCATTGCTCTCTGTCGTACTGTCTATAAGTACCGTGCGCTAACCGATTGCGCCACTGGGGAGAGGTGCCAGATTCGGTCCCAATCGAGAATCACAACCCCGATAGAACTTTGGAGGGCCTTTAAACCTGGATTAACCACACCTCAAAGGTCAAATTACGGGGAATTGGATAATTTTCAATGCTATTATATCTTTTAAACTTCTAACCTCCAATATTATTTTAAAACAGTCATTTTATACAGTTCATAAGTGTCGTTCATGTAAGTAGTAGTAAGACTTACTACTACTTACATGGTGTCGTTCTTATTAGGTACAACAATGCTATCGATTATATGCCGGCTTTTTTACGTGCAGCTGCAAAATGTAAATGAAGAGTACATAGCAATAAAGTAGTTTCATACTTTACCCTTACTTGAACAATACTTCCTATTTACTACTAAAGGAAATATCCCAATTAATTGATTATACGTTTTAAATGTTTTATGCCATATAGGGATTTACATTTATACGCATCCAGATGATATACATTTAACTTTCTTTTAGTCAGTTTTATATATGTGCTTGCCCTCTTCCCCTTCTCTCTAACATATCTCACACCTATATCTATGCTATGTTATACACCGGATAATAAAAGTCAGTATTACTCTGACTTCTGTCTATGCCTCATTCTCCTTTACCCTATGAGTGGGAAGGCTTTTCTATTACTACATCTACCATTCCCACTCATAGCCTTTACCGCTCGGACTCGTCTAGCAGTAGTTTTAAGATTGAATATACAATTAATTTTCTTTAATCTTAGTGTACTGGCGGTTATGGTGAAGGTCACATGTTCTCTAATATACGAATACATTAATGGTTTACTATAACACCGAACATTTCTGAAGTTAATGAGTTATATAATATTGTACCGAAGAGAGCTGTATTGAAACATTATTTATGGGGACTTTATTATGTTCTTTGTAGATGAAAGGTTTCCAGAGTAGATAGAAGCAAATTCCGTGAAAAATCCATGTCGAGCACCTCCGAATACCTTCTGAATTTATTAATAGTTATTATCTATTTCATGTCAACTTTTTGTGCCTGGAGAGAATCCGCAATCCTTCAATGTGATGATATCATGGATTGATAAATCTCTCTATAAGTATATTCCAAGTACATTTGAACTTATTGCTCCTTATTGGTCTTGCCTTGGTCAAATATTTAGACTACTTGTACAGGTCTATGGGCTATATGCGTCTAGTGGTAGTCATTCAGGTTCAATCCCTTGGGTCAGTGAGCCAATGAAAACCCCCGCCAATGAGGAGAATCCAAATCCCAGGAAGAGGTCAAACGTGCTTAAAGGCGAGGTAGCAATCGTTTGTTTTTGGATAAGTCAGGAATGTCTAAAAAATAGATTGTCTTCTTTTTCATTTTAGATTTATTAATTAGCTGCCAACCCAATTCATTCAAAGTTAGGATTAAATGAAATGATTATCATTGTTTCCTTTGCTTCTCAAAATTGAGTTATACCTTGTTTCCTTGGATTCCAATCTCCAAAGGACGACTTGTATTTCATGGAAACCTCGTGATCAAAAAATGCAAACGACACATTAAGAGCATTAGAAAACGCTTTTTCAGACGAGCAAAGGTCTATAAATTGCATGAGAATTGGGTCTAAACTCAGATCATATTCCGCTTACCCTGTTAAACATTTTAGCTTCATACTGAAGTCATTGTCATTAACAATTGTCGCTAAGAGCGTGTCACTTTAAAGCTGTATAAGATATCACGCTTGGGGAAAAACCGGTCCAGAACAACTTGGACATTTCAAACGTCCGCCTTAGCACATAGCCACACGATCCAATCGAAAACAGTCCATTACGCAGAAAGTGTTTCGCAACTGCTCCTTAAAAGTGCTTGTAATGTCAAAGACCCTCAATATTTAGCGATGGTATATTGTTGTGTGGAAGCAGTCTAACCGTCTAATGCTCTCGTTACACGCCCATGAAAACGGGATATTAAAGAAAACAAGCTGTAAAATTCAGTCGAATCAGAGAGCCCAGCGTGATCGTATCATTCATTATCTACAGTATGGTAAGCAGCCGACGCACATTGTTTACATTACATGAGTATTTGCACATGTGACACGCACTCGTTCACACCCTTCGAATCGAAAACTTATACCCTTGCCACCGTCCGTACCTAAAATTATTCCAGACCTCCACCATGATGCCGCACAGCCTAAACCTGTCCCGCTGCATCAACATCCCCGACGACTTTGAGGGGTACAACAAGGACGTGTTCTGCATCCCGCGCCACTACCAGGACAGCGTCCAGTCGGTGCTCGTGCCCCAGGGCATGATCCAGGATCGGATTGAGCGGCTGGCCAACGACATCTTCATGCAGGTGGTCAGTAATGGCAATGAGCCGCTCAGCACGTTGTGTGTGTTGAAGGGAGGATACAAATTCTTCTCAGATCTGCAGGTAATATATTTGACTATTTGGAACTGATACAAAGCTGGTAAAATTGTTTCATCATTTAGTTGATAATATATTTGAGTAACGTTACTTTCCTTTCAATATCAAAGTACAACTCAATTGCTTCTTATGTGATGCAATATATAATTTACATTAAGAGTGCTTTAAGATTGACCATGTTGACAAGAGTTCACAAATATTTAATAGAACATATATTTTAATCTCAACTTTCCTACCAAAACCTAATTATCATATCATTATTGTTATTAAATTAATAAACATTCTTCCAGGACAAGCTGAACATGCTCAACAGCCACCACACTGACGGCTCCGTCCAGATCTCGGTCGACTTCATCCGCCTCAAGTCGTACGAGAACACGAGCTCCACCAACGAGGTCTCCATCATCGGCATGGACAACCTCGCCTCCCTCAAGGGCAAGAACGTGCTCGTCGTCGAGGACATCGTGGACACGGGCCGCACCATGCAGAAGCTGCTCAACACGCTCGCAAAGTTCGAGCCAAAGTCGGTCACCGTGGCCGCGTTGTTGAGGAAGCGCACGCCGTTGAGCGATGGATACGTCCCAGATCATGTCGGCTTCGAGATCCCCGATAAGTTTGTCATCGGGTATGCCCTCGATTACAACGAGTACTTTAGGGACCTCGGGCACATCTGTCTCATCAATGATCACGGGATTAAGAAATACTCGGTGGAGGCTTAAGCGAATCTCTTAGTAACGTTAAAACTGGTTGTTTGAAAAGAAGATAATCACGTTTTTATTGTATATTGTTGTTATTTAAATATGTTTAATCTGCCCATGAGATCATTTCATAAAGCAATTTCATGTTCGAATAAAAAGGCCTTTTGCATTTTAACCCTTCAAAGCGCCGTCTCGTGTCTTTCCGGAGCTGCGGGTCTGCTGTCACTCGGCGTGGACGGCGCGGACGATGACGAAATCGACACTCGACCACCATCACTCAGCTCCTCCGGCGGCGGTAGCGACATATCCAAAGACCTCGCATTGCTATCGTTGTCATCTGCGAATCCAATCTCCTCCCCACGCAACGCGGCCGGTTCCATTGCCAGCTGTGTTCCAAGCGACTCGGCGCTGATGGTGCTATTCCTGGCCGCCCCACCGGCAGTAGACTTGTGCGGGCCCACGTATTCATTGTTCCTCTTGAGCTTCGGCGCCCTCGGATTGACCAAACTCTCAGAGAGGCCCTTGGGTTTGGGCACCGGGAACGGCTTGAACTTTGTGGCTCCCGCAGATGCGGGTCGTTCCACATCCTGTCTCGCTAGACGTTGCTCCTCCTCTGCCAGCACCTCCCTGCTACCCTTTGTCGGGTCCACCACCGCGGGTGAGGCCCTGATCATGCGCATGAGCTCGTGCTCCGACCCCACCGGGGGCACCTCGTCCCTTGGCGGGGCTGAGGGCGGTGGGGCAGACTCAGAAGACTGATGCTGCTGTTGGAAGTTTATCACGACATCCTCTTCTGGTAGTACGATTGGCACAGGTGGCAACGGGCGACGCCTCTCCCCCGGCGACTCAGCCAACTGTTGGTGATGCGGTGCAGGGGATGCCGGCGCTTCCTGTCGCTCCTCGAGCAGTTGCTGCCGCTCCGGTTCGCGGTCGTCTTCTTCATGTTCTTGGTAGTCATCCTCCTCGTGAATCGTCGGGTGGAGGTCGATGGACGCGGCGCTGGTGACGTACGGCGCTGGGCTGGGGCGGCCCGTGTTGTGCGTGACCTGGGGCTCCATGACGACGCGGTGGTCGGATAAGGTGTCGCTGTCGTCGTCGCGCACGATTGGCTTTAGTTTACGTTTGCTGGGAGCGTAGCAGAATTTCTGAAATTAGTACGGATTGATGAGATATTGCCGGATTTGAGAGGGAGGTCCTTTATTTATCTAAGGGGAGGTCCTTACTTTGCATTTCATTGAGTAGAATAGGAAGATGAGGACGAGGATGACGACGACGACAATGATCCCAGTGATGACGTTGGCAGCAACGTTGGTGGACGCCTCAGTGACGTTGGCTTGCTCAGCGGCAGTCGGGAGGTCCTCTGAAATGGGAACATTATTCTATAGATATTTTATAAATTTCATATTATGAACATCGTACCTTTCTCCAACAGCCTAAGCTTCGTGGCTTTCGAGCTCTCATAGATTACGGATCCATTCGGGTAGAACTGTTTCGAGAGACACCGAAGATCCACCTGGCCGAGTTCATCTCCTTCCCATTCAGGAGCCGCATCCCCGACCAACGGAAGGGACAAATAGAGAATTCGCTGTCCTGAAGAATGATCCTCCTGTGATTATGATATGCGATATGTCAGTTATTGGAAGAGAGATCCAGTTTCAAACGTGATTGCAAGGGAGATATTGATAAAAACGAGGAGGATTCGTTGCTTCAATCAGAATTTTTGATCAGGGTAGGGTTGCCAATATGACAGCTAATAACTGTCAACCCTGTTCCATATCCCATTTTCGACGTCATACATTCTAACGACCGCAGACCACAGAGACATTACTTTCGATGAGTTTCAAGAAAAGGAACAAAATGGGATAGATGCTCCTTTTTAAGCGATTGCGGCCCAAGAAAGAAGGAGATCCTTCTTCAGCCTCGATCTATTGGGGTTTTGAATCCTAGAGTAGAATTTCATCTATCTACGACTGGCAGCTTTCCCCCTTTTGCAAAAGAATAATGGCCTCACTATCTACGACTGGCAGAGGAACAAAAAGTGGAGAGCGATTCATGCACTTGAGACACAAGCACTGCATACCAAATAAAACTGTCTCTCTTCATACCGAAAAGAAGAAGAAGGTAGAGGAGATAGGCTAATGAGAACTCTTTCTCTGCAGCCAAGAAGGACAAAAGACTAACTGGAAACAAAAAGAAGGACTTGGCATGTGGATTAATTAGAACAGTTGCATAGATCTATTCTATCAGGTGCTTTGAAATCTCGCCACCATTTATTTTTACTGTAAATGAAGTCTTCTTCTAGCGCTGAGATATATAAGATTAACAAGCAAATGTTCAGATTTTGTATTGCCATACCTCCCATCCTCTCAGTTGATGTTCCTCCACCCTTTGTCCATTAACCTGCCACTCCAAGACCGGATCTACCGCCCCGCCCCCTCCCTCAGAAGCACAAACAACCTCCTGCATGGTCTGGTTCGCATCTGGCACGCCCACCACAATCGCCGGCTCTTCCGGGTCGAGGGTGACCGCGTAGGGCGTGGCCACGTGCAGCTGGATGGTCTCGGAGACGTTGTTGGGGTGGAGGACGTTTGCGCGGACGAGGCACGTCCACGCGCCGCTGTCGTCGTTGGGCACGGTGCCGACAATGTTGATGGAGCAGCGGTCGGGGCTTTGATTCTAAACGGAACAACATGACGCTAAAACAAATGATGTTCTCAGTCTCAAAAATATATTCGTACCTGATATCTGATCCTCTGATCATGCTGACACGCCGTTGAATACTTTGACGAGCTGAGCCTGTAACACCACGTCCCCACGGGAGTCCGGAACGCGCACAGATCCCAATCCTCACTCGTGCCGCACGTCAGCTGCACGGTCTCCCCCTGGCGCACCGTCTGGTCCCGGGTGCGGGCGTTGATGTGGAACTCATCGGGACTGCCCTCGGGGCGGGAGATGAGGATGAGGTCGCTGCAGGTGACGGCGCTGATGGCCAGGCTGAGTAACAGGACGGTTAACATGTCACTTCATTGTTGGACACACCGGTATATAAAACAGGAAATGTTTGTTCCAAACACCGAACACAGAATGCATAAAATGTAATTGTAACAACAGTGGGCGTTCCGCTTGCCTGAGCTCAGTTGCTACCTATTCACATATTATCTTGTATACGCAAGCACAAATTTCGATTATTTTTATCAATGCCCTGTTGTATATTTATCGCAAACTGGGGGTAGTAGGATCAGAGATAATCACAATGTGTCCCCAAGGCCAAAAGATTGTGCTGCCCATATCTTATCTCTCGTGATAAAAGTGAGTGACGGGTATACAGCATGAATATATTGTAGGTAAAATGGAGATAACCGGCTTTTAAAAAGGGCTGAAATGAGTCAATAATGTAAGGATAAGGACATTGACACCGGAATAACTTTATTTGCATAATGTTATTATGGTCTAACCGGGTTTCGATAGAGCTAATTTATTGCTGAATCAATTTGGATCGAGTTTAATGCTTTGCTGATTCCTGTTATTGTCATTGAAATGGCCAAAGTTTGTCGGCGCGCCTACTTTTTCATTCAACTCTTTACCTGCAAATAAATAAGACCATTATTTATTTACAACTGAATTTACTACCTAACTTTTGTGCCTTTAATGTCCGTTGCCATAAATGAAAATTATAGTCCTTGACGCGATGGCAAAATGGGATGCAAAATGTTCCAAGAAAAGTAAAGAATCATATTCTTCTGTACTGAGCTGCGAAATCATGTTAAGTTAGTTTATGTTGTATGCAAAAAAATTTGTTAGTAATGCACTAGAACTTCGTTTGTGTGACAAAAATCCAAGCGATAAAAACCTGTAAAGCTATTTTACTTTTATATGTAATTGTTGAATCAATATATATTTTCATATTTTCAATATATATTTGCAATATGAACTAGCTATCAGCAAGTACGTATTTGATAACCATATCAAATATCCATGTTATGTGTTGTTCAACACTTTCCTTCCTTTTAACTCCGGAAATGTTGAATTGTCGTACAAATCCTCGTCATAATGCGGAAAACTTCTTTGTCAGGGTTGCTACACAAAAATGAATAAAATCCCCAAAAATTAAAATTAATTGTAGTTCGTTTAGAGTGCAAATTATTTCCTATGAAAATAATTGAACATTATGCAGTAACAAATATTTTTTATTGCATACCAGATGGTGGCAACCCTGAACCTTGAACAAAAAGCAAAATTTGCGGTTGTAAATTAATAGTGTGAATATATTTTACCCGTTCGTGTTAAGCCTTTCCTTTGTTTCTCATATTAAAATATGCATGATTTATTTCATCCGAAGATTACATCGCAACCACAACCGTTGAAATTCTCCCTCGAGAGGAAACTCTTTTTCGTGTATTTCTAACAAAATTAATGACACCCATGGCAGGAGAGATGCGAAATAATCACAATACATTGGGTGCAAAATGGCATGCTTTAATCAAGTTGATGTTTCATTGCATACAATTACCATACATTATTACCCTCAATTTCGCATCCTTATTGTACCTATTTCACCCGGTAAAGTGCATAAAACGGTGTAACGACGTTGCATTATATATTCTACGACGTGTATTTCAAGCACAATTTCGTTTATATATTTTTCTCTCAGGAGAGGATCTTCTTTGCATTTGTTTAAGACTTCTCATAAAAAATAACGAACACAAGTCTCCCAAATAGGCAAATACAGGACCATGTACAGGCATTTCACTACATAATTTGCTTAACAATGAGTTTCTTATAGAATAAACCTAGCAAGTAAACCTTGATATTTGCATGTATTTGGTTATGAACGCCAAATTTAGGGAAATTTGCCATGCATTCGACGCTTGTAGCTCAGTATCTTTTTAAGTAAGCCTTGTAAAATAGTATGTAGCATATGTTTCGTTATAAGATCAGTGCGATTCTTCTATGTATATCATATATCATTTGCCAAGTTGTCTCCTCAATGTTTTGTATCCTCATCCCATCTTCATTTTTTTCGCTGCATGACGAAACACATTCACAGTTGGCATTAATGGAGTCATGACAGAGTCAGCACTTTCAATTCAGCTTTCCCCCACTGTGTATCAGCATCATATAATTGCAATATATGCAGATTAGTTTTATCCCAATGCACCATTTTCATCAGGGTTGCCATTTTATCACGATTCCCTGTCAACAACAAAACTCGTCCTGTCCTTCTCATCAAACTCGAGCGTTCTGCAGTCGGCCTGCGTCACCCACCAGTCATGCATGTCAGGGTACGCCTTGGTCACGCCCGCGTCCGTGTTCAGCCGCTTGCAGAGGTCGCACATGGACTGGTGGTGGTGGAACCGGCGCCGGTAGAAGTCCCGCCACCAGAAGTACTCGTTAAACCGCGCATCGTCGCTGTCCAGCAGCTTGAGGTGGTGCGCCAACGCCTTGGGGGACTCGAAATCCGCCGCGTCGATGTACGAGTGCGGCGGCGCGATGCGGCTGTAGTTGGCGCCGCCCAGCACCACCGGGATCATCTTGAGCGAGTACATTGTGAAGAACTTCTCCGTGGCGTAGTCCTTGCAAACGGCGTCCTCGAACGAGAGGTAGAACTTGTACTTGGCCTCAGCCATGCGGTAGCACTCCCAGCCCTTCTCCTTGGCGCACTCGAACTGGCCGCATTTGCCGTAGACGTCCACGGAGATGTACTTTTGCAGCTCCCGGACGTAGACCTCGCGCTTGGACGCGCTGTGGCAGTTGGACACGAACTGGACGGCAAGGCCGACCTTGTCATCTGCCAGATTGGGGCCTTTGCTCACGGCCTTCTTTCCGTGTTGGACGATATACCGCTGTAGCAATGTTGACCCAGCTGGCGCGGGCAGTGGCATGACATTGTCTACCCAGGCGTAGGGTATTGGGAAGTCAGAGTCGAGCCTGTAGGACATGGTCCAGTTGAAGAGCAGCTGGTCGAGGTGTCTGTACTCATACAACCGTGTCGGCGCCTCTATGGACAGCATGACATAGCGCTGTTTTGGACTCCGCCGCTTCGGCCAATCGTTTGGCAGCCCTCTGATGTGTATGACGACAGCATCATAGTCTTCCAACGGCAACAGAGACCGATCTTTAGTCGCGAAGCAGTTTGAATACGGACACTGCTTCTCCAGGAACGCCTCATGGCCGTAGCCAAAATCATACGTGTCGTAACGTCCGTAGAACTCATTCCAGTAGAGGATTGTCTTGAGCTTGGTCTGGTTCTTGCCGATGACGAGCGGGTTTGGACGGATGGTGGCTGGCGCGAGTTGCTTTGACCGGACGGCGCCGAGGGACGGTCGGCTGTGCTTGGCTGAGTCGTCTGAGGTGGTGTCCGGCGGGTTGTCGTCGGCTGTGTAGAGGATGTAGATGAGGAAGAGGAGGACGGAGAAGAGGACAAAGGGCGCGTTGCGGTACAACATTCTGCGGCTGGAAAGAGAGGGGATAAGGTTAAATACACCAAAAAAGTACATATTTTAAAGGGATGTAATTAATGCTAATTATGCCTATCATAGAGTAAGTAGGAGAATAATCGAATATTTCTCTTCAAAGTCAACTCCTACAATGATTTTCACTTGTGCATAATGCCTGTAGGCGTTAATATTAATCTCGAGTTGAAACAACCTTGTGCGCAACGAGGGAAAAGGAAAAGAAAACAAGGAATCCTTGCTTCGTACATCAGAAGGAAATGAGCCTTTTTAGCTCCGGTAGACAGCGATGTAACGACGCCCTCTTTCCTGTTCATATGCACAATTTACTCTCGCAACGACACAAAGCAACCGTTAAAGGTTACAAAAGTGTACACCCTTGCAGTAGACCACCATTTCGCTATTACCCAGTGTGACATAGACTTCCCATACATCATTACGACCGGCAGCTCATGATCTAGAACATAGGATAGGTCACCAGTTCTGGGAACAAGGGCTTTTTGAGAAAAAAAATGCAGCAGTAATTGCACTTTTTCCCAAAAATGGCTCATTTTGCGTCAAAAGTTACAGGGCTTTTTTAGTAAACAAAAAGGTCCAAAAATGTTCAGAAAGACACATTGGACCTTTTTCTTACCTATGGTACCCTTGGAACTACACATATAGCTTAAAAGATGACATTTAAAGGAGGTACGGCAAACCTGCCATTTTCCGCATTTTTCAGGAATGGTTAAAAATTGCTCAACGTTGGTTTCTTCCTTTAAAGTGCTCATTTTATTGGTCGTGTGATATTGAAATTTTAGGAGGTATTTCTCTATAAAATTCTACAGAATGCCTGAAAATTTCAGACCTATCGATTGTGGTTTTCTATACTTTTAAAGGGGCAAAGTTGGCAATGATTAGCAAAAAGTCTCTAACTTTTTACTTACTCTACAACATTGCAACGTCATACCAAATTGTTCAGACATATCACATGAAGCATATTAAAGCATGATAAATAAATATATAAAATACAGTAAAACCCGTTGTCTAAAACATACAATTTTTATTCACAAATAAACATATTACAGAGTAAATGTACACTAATGCACTCTCATTTTGTTGAATTCCTTGACTGCATTGAGGAGATGGTTTCCAAACTCCGTGTTGCTCTCGTGTATCTTGTACCTTGCCCACACCTGCCTAAACTGGCTGTGTGTGGCCTCAAGAGCCTGCTCGCTGTATAGCCCGAGACCGCTTCCAGTCCTTTTGCAGAAGTCAGGCACGTGATGAATTAACGCATGGAACTTGGGTGTGACAGGCAGTCCCATGTCAATGTAGGAGGCCTTGTAGTCTGCAATCATTGCCTCGTAGCTTGGATCCAACCCATTACCAAAGCATGCACTGACAACCTTATGGAACTGCCTCAGCAATGTGATGTAGGGTAGTGACTCTATGCCCAGGGAAGCTTGCAGGTGGTCTGCATGCTGCATGAGGGTCTTGCAACTGTTGCCGTTGAGGCTGCCCCCGTGGTGTGGGTCCTCATGCACCCCGTTCAGCCCTTTCAAGATCGAGGAGACATACTCCTGGCCGCAGTTCTCCTTCCAGCCAGCAACAATGTTGGCCACTTGGCCAAGTAGAATGTGAAGTTCCATCACAGGCACAATGTCCATGACCTCGGCATCATCTGCAGCGGCTAGCAGAGGTTCCCTTGTGCAGCTCTCATGCTCCTTGGCAACTTTGCGACTTGCTGCCTGGTACTCTGCGCTCATAGCTCTAATCCTTCCAAAGGTACGTAGCTCTCCCTGATCCAGAAGAGAGTCTTTCTTGGCAGTACACCAGAGACAGGGAAAGCTTGCTGCCTGATTCTGGAGGCCCAGCACAAGCGCACAGGCTTTCATATCGCCCACAAATTTGAAGCTGACTTCCTCTGCGCTCATGAGGGTCAGCAGCTAAAGGAAACACATAAGTACAGTTAAATGCATTTGTATGATACCATTTTTGCTTACCTGTTTCATGGTCTCATAGCTCTCACTCACATTCCCAATAGCGCAAAGGATGGAGGATGTGGCAGCATTACGATTCTTCTCCTGGCCGGGCTCTGAATCATTGCTCAGGAAGTTCACAACCACCTTGGTGAAGGACTGGCCCTTGTCAATGCCAAGTTTGATGATGTTGTTGTAAGCACTCTGACCTCTCACATCCATGACATGGCCAACTAGCTGCTCGAGATTTTTGCAGAGAGCCACGGTCTTCTCGACACCTTGGTCCACAACTGTCTCAATGCAGAACAGGGGCTCTAACGGTTTGGCAAGCTCATCAAACTTGCGGTGAAAGCCTGGCTCCACAAGTGATGCCTGCTGCCCAGATCCAAGCATGGTCATGAGCTGTTTTGTAGCACCTTTACCAAGCTTCATCTTAAGCTGAATGTTGCTGGCTTCTGCTGCAGTGAACAGCTCACGCTGGGCCTTAGGCTTATCCTTTCCTTGATGCACCTTGACCTTGACCTTGTGACCACCACCTGGCTTTGATAGGTGTTTAGTTCCACCTGGTGAGTCTGAGCTGACAGCCAACACTGCAGATCCCACCATCTCACCACCCTGGAGATCAGAGAGAGCCCAGTCTGTTAAAAGCGATTCGGTTCGTATTTTGGCGCCTAAAAGCGGATCCGGAGCGG
>LR141276.1:0-13085 GCA_900659605.1 Tisbe holothuriae | reverse complement strand
AGTCACTAATCCGCGCTAGGATGGTTGGAAGTGGTAGATATTACGGTTTTAAGTTTTGGTTTTCGATCTCTTTTAGTTCGGGAAAACACGACCGGAAATCGTGGTACGTGTTTACCCCGAGGTTGCGTGACCGGAAGTCCCTTCATCTTGATCACTGTAGTTGTAAAAATGTTGTTTATACTTTTTCAGCAATCTTTTGCAAATAGAATTAGGAGGGCCATTAAGATACTGAGTTACTTCCTTATCGTCTTAGTCTAAAATAGTTTGGGAAACAGTATTTTAGATTGATTTAAAGAGGAAGAACATTATGAAAATGTTTCTTCAATTGTATCTTTGTTGGTCCATTGTTACTTTGGCCTTTGGGCAAAAGTACTCCTTAAACTCCAATGAAGATTTGACTAAAGGGTCAGTCAAATTGACTACTCCCCCTTTTCAAACTACTACACCCTTGGATGAGTCTACGCCACCTACAAGTGAACCCACAGAACCAACAACAAATGAGACAACTGATGCTGGTTTAGGGGAGTCAACAGAAGGTGGTCCAGGGGAGACTACGGATCCTAGTCCAGGGGAGACTACTGGTGGTGCTGGAGATATGATTGCTAATGGTGTTATGACACTGGTCTCATTGTTGGTTGTGGTATTTTGAAATGATAATAATTATTGAATATACATATAACAATAATACCATGTAGATTGCGAAAAAAGAAACAATAAATTATGCTTATTTAATTTGCTTTAGTCATATTAAAGCATATGGCGTGTCTGACTCCATTAAATTATAAAGGTGTTAGTTAATAGCTTGCTTACGTTGTATGTAACATCCATCTAGATTGTGCTGATTTATATTTACAAAGGGGTCGTAAATGTTTCAATGCATATTACCACGGTAATAAAAACTCCACTGATAAATAATTTTCTTGATTACTCGTTAGTACAGTAATCATATTGTAAATTGCATGTCGGCAAAAATAATCTTAATTTTGGTTAAATCAATAACTGTCTATTTGGCAATATCATTTACGTCAGACGTAAATTTTATACCCGATATTACTTAAATAGGTCGAAGGGCCGGTATTGCTATACCGGCCTAATATATTGCATGAATAGCAATATATAGCAAGCATTTTTAAACTTATTGATTTGAGTTACTTCACCCTGGCCCTGTCACTTTTAGACATTAAATGGCCCAGAAATTGAACCTATCTTTTTGTTACACTCACTGGTACGTAACCTGGCATCATGGCTAAAGTTTTTATTTTTATATTAATTATGCCGAAAAATGTTAGTCCAAAATGCATGCTTAATTTTCTGGTTGTAAAACGCTCATTTAATTATGACGGACTGATGGTAACAATTTACTTTATTATTAAACGTTGAGACTCAGAATTAGTAGCCTATTTCCTTTCCACAGATGGCTTGTCCCCTGAGCACCGCCACCGTCGTTTCGTCCCTCAGCGATCCTCTGGCAAGAAGCTCATCCACGTGGTCAAGGACTCGAGCTGGAATTGGCATGAGGTCGAGTTCGGACAGGATGGGTTCGCAGAGTGTCCACATTTTACGTGAGTAAACTGAGCATTAATCACTGTAAATTGACTACAGAAGGTACTCTACCGGTGCAAAAAAGCTGAATCAAGGACAATTAATAAGTAGATTCAATATTTTATAAGATAGGAGCAACTTAACAAGGCTTACATACACACAATTAAATATATTTGGACGTATGCAAGTGCTGTAATTTATTTCAACGCCATTTCAGTAACTGCAAGGTCCAAGAGCACACCCTCACTCCGAACTCCTCCCCTGACGACATCCCCACCTACGGCAGCCTCGTCCTCTTCACAGCCCAGGCCATGGAGACGAACCCGAACTCGGCGTTCTGGTCTGAGGCTGGGTCCAAGCGGCCTTTCTACCTCATGTGGGGCATGCATGCAATGACGCATCCGTTTGAGACACCTTTGGACTTCCTGACCTTTAGGTAAGCTTGATGATAATTAAACTGCATTTGTGTAACATCTTCTTGCGTAGAATAGTTGCCATTAATTATTTCTGAGGGTGAGCATTCTATTTTTTGGTAAACAGGGATACAATAAAACCAATTGAATGATGTACGATGATGTATTTCATAAAGCAACAGATACATATTAATCTGGTTGTCCAATTTACCAATCGTTCCCCCACTACTGAAAATGCATTCTGGCAAAAGTTACAGCTTGCTGCAGAGCATGAAAAATATTTATAAATTTGTTAAACTTTCTTATTCTCCTCTTCTACCAGAAACTACCAGTTCAACCTGACCCTCACCTACAAACCGGACTCTGACGTCTTCACGCCGACCAACTTCTGGAGCAGCAACCTGCACGGCAGCAACGCCCATACCGCCAGACTGGGCGGCTTTAGAAACCGGGCCGCCAACAAGACTCGCCAGGTGCTCTGGCTGATTGACGGGCCCTGCAACACCGTCAATGACCGGATGCGATATGCGACCGAGTTGTCGGAGCACATTGGCGTGGATATTATCGGGCATTGTGTGGATGACAATGGAAAGGGGCATCCGGTGGATAAGAGTACGCATGGGAATGAGGCCAGGAGGTAAGAGGACAGTCAGTCTTCACGAAAAAGTTAAAAAGATATGACTGAATATTACTATGCCAGATTATGACTCAATGCAACATTTAACAATATGTTTAGCTGGCTATGAACATTTAAACCTGGTGGCTGTTAGTACCTATTTTTTGTTTTCTAGAGGTGTGATCGACGATTACAAGTTCTATCTGGCCTTCGAGGAGATCAGCTGCAGAGACTACATCACAAAGACATTCTTTGACATCAGCGCGAAGCAGAACATTATTCCTGTCGGTAAGATATCAACCAAAAAGAAGGGTATAAAAAGATGGAGAATCCATCCTCTGAGATTATTTTTATTAAGAATATCCTTGCATATCCATAGTTAACAGATCTTTTCTTTTCACGTTAGTCATGGGTGCCCAAAAGGACGCGTACGACATTGTCGGCCCTCCCGACTCCTTCATCCACATTGATGACTTCTCCGGACCAAAGGATCTCGCTAGCTTCCTCAACAGATTGGATAACGACGATCATATGTACAATAAGGTAATTTAATCCAACGATAGTGCAACAGAAACAGTTTTATTAAAGTAGCGTATAAAGAGTACTTGCAGTTACAGACATTATTATTGGCTCATATCAGAGTCCGATTAGTAAACAGTTCAAAACAGTTCCTTAACGCTAAAGACTTGCTTCAAGATCATTTCAGCCCAAGGGTGTGTAGCACCCAGCAAGCAAACCTTCCGGCTATAGGAGTACATTAAGAGCCAAATCTTATTTGACCTTATATCATACTTATTTGAAAAAGTTAACCATATATTCTCGCTTTCAGTATTTCCGTCACGTTGGCACCGGCGAATACCAGCTTCCCATCACGACCATGTGCCGATTGTGCGACATGGTCAATTACTACGAGGAAACGGATTACTCACAGAGCTACACAGAGGACGAATTCAGGTAACGAATGTAATTCTAATGAAATACATAAAATATAAAATAGAAGCAAGTCCTATAGAAGTAACTGTTCTTGGTAGCTATTCGAATGTAGTATTACTTTTGAGCAATTTTACATTATGACAGTTTTTCAATCTAAAACTCCCTTACGACTACTTCCTTAAAATTTAATATTCTCATCATTCCAGGCAATTTTGGACCGAATCCGACTGCAACTTAAATCGAATCCGACAAGAATTACTCAACAATCCCAATTCTGGCGAAGATTTCCACTCTACAAGAGACGCCGAGATCTAATTCGGATTAAAAGGAAATGTTTTAGTTTACATGTGATATTCAAATTAATGTTAGTATTATTATAGTGGCATTCTAAACATTGTGGTGTAATGAAATTCTGACATAATATAATGAAAGTTAAACAATCTGCAGTGAATCACTTCAGTTCCCTATTAAACTTTGCCTTGGGCCATGTTTCCTCTAATAGGATGTCTTTTTGTTGAAGTCCATAATTTCATAAACAACAAGAATATAAATTAGCCTGAGGAATCTAAGAACATACAATTACTTTAACAGCAAAACATTTTAAGTAAAAATACACTGAACACTATATTTTTAAATACAATTATATTTTATCCCTCTCAAATATATTCATCAACATATCTCATATAATAGTATTAATATATTTAACATCAATTGCGAATTCTTGCAAAAAAGGCTTTCTACACATTGCAAATGAGAAGTAAGCTGATGAATTAGTTCTTATTATACTCTGATGTAGGGTTGCCGGTTAAAAGTGAAGTAGAATTACGTATTTAAGGGGCTCTCTTTTATTGTTTCATGGTGGGTTTATTCGTTGCATTATATAGTTTGCTGTACAGGGTAATTGAATTATTATGTTACCATTGAAATCGGTCACCCTGTAGCTTTCTTTCTCTTGTAGTTTGCTTCATAGGTACTAGCATTGGCGAGGCTTATGTAGTATTTAAGGGCTCTTATTAGGTATTTATTTAAGGAACCCCATTGCATATAATCATGTAATATGGCACCAAATGTAAGAGGAGCAGTTTGTGACTTCTTCAATGAATTTCAGGTAACAGTTACATAAATATAGTATTTGCTTACTAAAATATGAAGCAAAATTAAAGTCTGAAGAAGCCAATAACGTATGTTGTTATATAATTGTGTGTTATGTTTTACGGTATATATAAGATCAATTGATAGTAGTGAATAGTTATATCTTACTTCTTGCTTTAAAGTGTTATGTAGTAATGTAGTTGTTTAGTTATAGTAGTAGTTTTATCACAGCCTTGTACATGTAGCGCTTTGAAATTGCATTTTCTTCATTGATTTTTGCGTCCAATTCGTAAAATAATAATATTTTGGATCCCCTGATCATCATAATGTAGCAAAATCCTTATTAAAATTTGGTTAAGTAAATTACATCTCTCTTCTTATTTTTGCTTTCTTCTGTCTTTGTTGCTTTATTCCTTGGTATCAATTTCCCTTAAACAGCACAGTGGTCTCAAATCGATTAGATTTGACTAACATTTTAGCATTCCACTGTGTAAGGACAGTTAACTTTTACATTATAAGCAAGTACGAATATATTTATAAAGATAACAGTTTTGTAGTAGTATAACGTCAAATCTCACTCAAAATTAAATCATGCCCTGCAAGATTTCTTAAGATTTACTTCCACAACATCCAAGCATTACTCAATTACAAATCTAAAAAGGAAGCTGTAATTACTGAAATTTGGCATTAACATCAACTTTCACCCTCTTTCGTCATTTTTTTCCAGAATATATTTTGTACTCTTAACCAAAGTAGTCTTCACAGTGGACCTATTGTAATATTTAATCCACTGTGGTCTGTTAGCTTGACTCGATTCACCTCATTATAGATAACAATAGATAGAATATGACTTGTATGGTTTCCCATATTATAGGATTAGGGCTGCCATCATTTAATTGCCCCTGTGATGTGCATTTCGGAGTCGCCGTTGCTGCTCTTGCTGTTGTCGTTGTTTGCGTTTCTGGAATTTCTTCACTTTTCGAATTCTTGCACGACGAATCTGAAAAAAGAAAGATATATTAGTCATTAATGTAATTTGGTGTATAAAAATAAAAAAAAACTTTATAAATAACCAAAAAATTGTGTCTCAAGTGTCATCTAATGAAAAAAAAGAGTCCCGTCAGCAATTTACTAAATGAGTTTTGGTTCCAAACAGATAAAGAAAATGTGATCAGGTTTGAAGTGGTGACCATATGTATGGTGAACCATCTCTCGTATGGTTATGGCCAAAGACAGTTGTCTTCAGAAGGTATTAGAACTGTATTTGGTTCTGGCATGCAATGCTGAAGTGTATAATTAACTTCGCCTTTGAGCCATTCTCGGCGGGAAATTTAAATCCTCACCTCCTCCTTGGTAACTGCACACCTCTGGCAGCACGCGTTCTTGTCCTTGACCTTGTACTTGCAGTCCAGCTGGGGGCAAGGAGCACGGTGGCAACTCATCGAACCATCCTGAAAAAGTGAATATTGTCAACATGGAGTAAATAATTTTACTTAAAGAACCATTGTTTTGTGTGCGTCATCGACTCATCGCCACCCACTCTGGCGACACTTTTACATGACTGATGGTTCCATTCTATTCCGCAGATCTCTGCATGGGGTTAATAGGCCTATGATCCGCTTTTGCATATCTATGCCTTGATGATGGATTCTCTCGATTTTCGTGAGCTCGCTTTTTCTCTCACTCCATAAGAGTGAAACAATGGAGGTGGGGGAAAATCGGGGCATTTCTAAATGCGTATTTCCAGGAGGGAGGATACAGCTAGCTTACAAGCCTTTAAAATTGGTTTAATTGTGATGGTCAAAACAAAATTTATTTGCCATCTTTATGCTTATTTTTGTGTGTTCTGGGTAAGACTGATTATTACAACTTGCTGTCGAGACCTCGAATTGACATTTCCATTCTTATCAATGTGCCTGTTCGTGATGTAAAACTATTGACAATCAGAGACCACCATCAGTGTTATGTAGATTTGGAGGAAAATGTCTTTATCACAATGAAAGAGAGACCTTTCGAAAAAGGAAAATTGACCTTTATATTGATATGATCTTTGTGATAGTTCTGGGTGGAAATGGAAGCAACAAGGTACGTTTAATGTCTCCTTCATTACCTTGCATTTGCACGTCACACAAGCATTGACCCCTTTCGGGGCCACTTTAGGGTTCCATGCTGCCCCATTGTCCCAGACGGTGCCCTGGGAGGCACACGCGCCCTCAGCCAACCGGTCCGCAGTGGTGCGGGCGCTGGCCATGTCGTGCGGCTGATTGGGGTCGGATAGCAGAGGGGCTTTTGTTGGCGGGGCAGGAGCACAGGTCTAGAAAAGGAGAAAACGTTAATTTGCGATACGTTAGGTAATGATCCCACTGTGCAATAGTACCTGACAGCACGCCGTCGGATCCTCCCTGACCATCCTCTCCTTAGGACAGTCCAACCTCGGACACTCTGGCTTCCCACAGTCCACCTTGAGCGTGTCCGCGTCGCACGCACACGTGACGCAGCGGCTGAACCCGAACGGCGGCACGTACGGGTGCCAGCGGGAGCCCGCGGCGTGGAACTGGCGGTCGCCTTCGAAGAGGCAGCCGAGGGCGGAGCCGCCGTGGCTGTCGTCGGCGTGGCAGGTGGCGCAGCACTCGCCCTCGCGGATGATGGGCTGGGCGCAGGAGGTCACGGGGCAGACCATCTCGTCGCAGGAGACCTTGCCGCGACGGCAGTGGCACCTACAGATAGTTATAAAATTTTATTATATTGTAATTTAACCAAAATGTTAATATCCTTGACGTTGACACTCCATATACTGTATATACTCGTACAACGCATAATCAATATAATTCATCCCTCACCTCTGGCATTTAGTATGTGTGGCCTCCCATTGCGCCCCTTCCTCATAGATGGCGCCCTCGTACAGACATCTCGTGGCCAGTTCTCGCTCCACCTCCGGCCTCTCTTCTCCCAGATCGGACAGGTAACCTGGCATCAGTTCCAGGGTGCGGCGGGCGTACTTTGGGAGGCATTCGGACGGAGGGTGGATCTGGAAAAGAGGGACGTTATTTCAAAATACTCTGTAAAAGGATAAAAGGCCAAAGGCTTAGCCCGGATTAGTTGCAACTCACATGTTCCATCCTCCCCTCCACCACGAATGAGTCCTCCTTGCCCCTGTGGTCCACCACCAGCACCGCATCCCCGGCATCCAACCTCGCAATGGTCAGCTTGTGCGCAATCCTCGCCGCGCCCTCAATCTCCCCGCCTCTGAAGGCCGTCTCCAGCTCCGAGGAGCGGCCCGGCATCATGGCGAGGTTGGCCACGTTGGCCATCGGGTAGTCCTTCAGGATGAGGTCGGATTCGGCCTTGGCGCGGACGCCTGCATGGAATGGTAAATGAGTGTTAGGAAAAGACTGTATTTTTGCATTTTGTTCTCTGTGTTAAAAATACTATTCAAGGGAAAAATAATGTTGATTAAACGGACGGTCAGAGCCTCAGAGGTAAAACATTTATAGTTTTTGAGTCATACAGTCACAGGGTTATCCAGAATACCAATAATATGGCAGTGTAGACCATTTCGAATAGAAGAATAGATCTGCAACCCACTATAAAAATTAAAAATACAATACGATCAAATACTGTATATTGGTGGATGGAATGACATCTACTTAGAGTAAATAGTAGTAAAACTCATTGGGTGGATGGAACAAAGGAACAGTAAAGCATTTTATATCAACTAAGTGTACTGAACATCCTTTGAACCTAACATAATATAATCAAGATGCATCCTTGCAAGGAATGCAAATATAAGGCCACCAGGAAAGCAAATTTAAACATACATATACGATCGGTACACCTTAAAGAAAAGCCGCATTCATGTATTCAGTGTGACAAATCTTTTGCAAACAAGGGGAATTTGAACAGCCATATTAAATCTGTTCATGAAAAGCTGAAACCATATCAATGTGGCGAGTGTAATGTAGCATTAGCTTCCAAGACATGTGTTGAGAGACACATCTCTGCTGTGCATATGAAATTGAGACCGTTTGCGTGTGACCAATGCTCATTAAAGACTGCTAAGAAGTCAAATCTAATACAGCACATTAAAGCTGTACATAAGAACTTTAAATGTGGATTTTGTGAAAAGGCATTTTCAACTAAGGGTAACATGGAAGTGCATATTGACACCGTTCATAATTTGAAAGCGGACAATAATTACCATTGCACTAAATGCGATTATAAAGGTGCTAGCCTCAAGTACCTAACAAAGCATGTAAATGACATGCATTCAATGGCAAAAGTTAAACAATACCCTTGCAGAGGCTGCACTGAGAAGTTTCGGCTGAGGACTAAACTTAGAGATCATCTTCAGACTGTTCATGAACCTGAAGGTGTCTTCTATTGCTTCCTGTGTCGCGTTAAAAGTGATACCAAAGATGCACTTGATAATCACTTTAAAGATGCCCATGGTAATCAGTTTGGATGTTCTTATAATAACTGTGAGACAAGATTCAATAGCATGGCTAATTTAAGGATTCACGTATCTACAGTTCATGAGAAGAAAAGGTCACATAAGTGCAAGATGTGCGACAAGAGTTATGCGATCATAGGTGGTCTAAAAACACATATAAATGCAGTGCATGATCGTACAAAAGAATTTCATTGCCAACTTTGTGAATATAGAGCCAGTTCCAATAATACTTTGAATCGACATGTAAGAGGAGTTCATGAAAAGCTCCGGCCTTTCAAATGTAGTACATGTGAAAATTTATTCAGTTCAAGTGGAACCCTAAAGGAGCACATCGACTCGGTGCATGACAATGTGAGAAAGTTCGATTGTTCTCAGTGTGATTATAAAGGTGCTCAAAAAAACTCCATAACTAAGCATGTTAAGACTGTTCATGAAACTATATGCCCTTTCCAATGCAGCCTTTGCGTAGCCAAGTTTAAGACAGCTTCTTGCTTGAAAAAACATATCAATGGGGTTCATGATAAGTTAAAGCCATTTGAATGCACTACCTGTAGCAAAAGTTTTAGTCTTAAAGTCCATCTTGATAGACATATTAAAACAATGCATAATAAATGAACTTTTGAAAAATTGTGGAAAGCTGCCCAAGAACGAAAGCGGTTCCTAAAAGAGTAATAGTAAAAATTTCTTATGTACCGGAGCTGATAATATACTACATGTATAGTTGGTCAATATGCAAGACCAAGTACTCCTCTACAGGCTCTACTGTTATACAGGAATGAATAACTGAAAAAGAATAAAAATTTCCTTACAAGTTTTGTACCGACCTGTAAGCCTAACTTGATAATTCAACGTGCACGAATCATCCATATTGGCCCACGCCAATCCCGCGATCTGCGTCTCCGGCCCGCGCATCAGTACCGGCCGCACCTCCTGGTGCGCGTCCTGCATCATCTGCGGCACGACGCGGCCGCGGAGCGCGCGCTCTTTGCCGTCCGCGGCGACGTTGATGAAGAGCCCCGCGCTGTAGAGGGAGTCGACGTCGGTGGCGCCGAGGCGGAGGGTGCCGTTGGCCCAGCCGGCGGAGTAGGTGGGCGCGAGGTCCTCGATGACGCGGAGGAGTCTGAAGGAGGATGAAAGTATTAACAATATCCTTTACTCTACGGTTACGCGGTTACTACAGAATATATAATCTGTCATGAAACTCTGTAGCGACTTCCATGTGTAATATATACCATCATTAACATCATATTCAAATATTATACATTATATTTATATTGTACATATTTAGTGATTAACCCTTTAAAAGTAAGGTTATGTTTTGTCTTGCCCTAAAGTCGTTAGTTTCTTTCTCTCTACAGTCTACACTCACCTTCTGCTCTTTCGTCCATTATCAATTGTGATGCTCGTGACTTGAGCCGTTCGGTTCGTGCCGGGTTCAGCGTCCACACGGACGTGATAGCGGATGTCGCCGTCCTTCTTCATCAGGAACCAGGCGAGGCCACGGAGGGGAGAAGAAAGGTCACTGCAAAGATATTACAAACATTTTCAAAGGCACTTCTTCCTTGCGTACTATACTGTAGATGCCATCAAGTTAGTCTAAATCTTTAGATATCTTACCAAAGGAAGTTACACATGACTAGCTGAACAGGCCGACAGTTTCTGACAGTCAACAAACTCCCATGTTTATTCTTTATAAATGTCCGAAGAAAGTAACTCACGTTGCCCCGTCGTCACTATTATCCGCCGGCAGCACACTCAACACCGAGTCGAAGAGATCACAGCTGAACTTTGGCGCGAGATATCCCTCCAATCTGAGGTGCGGACTCCCATTGGACTGGACAGAGAGCTTGAGCTGCCCGTGGCCCAAAGACATCATCATGAGGTCGTCGAACACGGTTTTGAAATCGATGGAGGTCACACCCTACAGAGAAAATATATGAATAAACTTCCAATAAATCGAGAGATTGGACCAGGTTACAGTATATTTGCAACATAACCGTGTACTCTAGATTTCAAACACTTAAGGTAGACAAGGAACCTTCTAATATCATATTTTATTAAGGATTCCTTGAAGTAGCATATAGCTAGAAAGTATGGGTGTGTATTGTGTACATGCTTAAATTAGCAAATGATCTACAATCATGTCATTATTGTTTCATTCGTGGGTTATCAGGGCAACTTTACCCGAAGAAAACTGATCCAAATTATGGCCATTACCTTATGATCGACGGAAGCAACCTTGAGCTGCTCCTCGATCGTCCTCCTCTCCCCGGCATGGAACATCTCAAAGGTGACCGTGATGACCACGTGATCGGTCTCGTCGGGGGAGAAGACGCCGCTCAGCAGCAGCATCGTGTGGATGGAGCCGGTCGAGCTGGACACGGAGACGATGGCCGTGGCCGCGCCGGGGAGGAGGGCGGGCGTGGTGCTCGACTCGCGGAGGAGAAGGCCTGGAAAATGGGTCATTTTTGGGTGAAGAATGAATTCCGCATAATATTATGTCACAGTACCGGTATGTTCAAATTCATCTGTGGGCTAACATAACCCGCTTTTTGACAATTACCAATGTTTTATATTGGACGTGTCATGCCATCAAATCGTCCGAATGCAACTTGTTATCTGACAATAATAATGCACTCCAGACATCAAACACTCCCTATTTAGCTTCACTGACCTGAGAACAGCTCCGAAGTGAGCCCGTAGTACTTTGCAATCCTCCCGCTGACCACGTGCATTCCATCCTCACTGGTCAGCTGAGCGTGGAGCTCATCTCGGCGGAGTTGGCGGCGGTAGCGGCGAGGGAGGCGGTGCCAGGTGCCGCAAATCTTGCCAGTCGCATTCTGGGGGAGAATAAAATTTACATTCGAGAGTATAATCGTTATAGTTTCATAGTAATCATGTTGACATATACTGATATACATGTATATATGGAGCTATTTGGTAACATTACTTAAATATCTTATAACGAGGCTATAGTCAAAATATCCTTTGACTTAATTAAATGGCCCGGCGACTTAAAATGTTCAACAATGTGACACTTTAGTGCAGTCAAAGCTCCGCTCTTTGGATTTTAATTGTTTAAGAAGTAACGTTTTAGGTAAGTTCAGTTACATAGGAATTGATTTTGGCGGGCTCCGAAAAGATCTCCTCTTTTATCCCTTCCTGCAATAATCCTCCTCTCTAGCTAGCTCTCAATCGCATCCAAAAAGTAAGCCCCGAAAACGAGATATAAAAAGAAAGAAGAAGACAAATAACTAGAAAAAACGAACGCGCCGACTATTGTCGTAAGAAAAGAGAACTGGTAGGGATTACAGAGTTACAAATGATTTAATTATGGTTAATTTACTTAATTATATAGTACTTTTAAAGACATAGTACCGAGAACTGTCCTCTTTGCAGCTGATTTTTTAGTTCTATTCTGTCCTCCGTGACTCAGCTTTTCTGGGTGTCTTGTGAAGAGAAGAATAAAACTCAGCACTGCAGTAATCTATGTACTATGAGTTCAAAAGTACTATATTTATATTTCTGGTAAATAAAGTAATCCGTCTATCCCTGCCAACTGTAGAAACAGTGCTTGGACAAGAAAATGAGCACGAAGGCTGATTAGAAATCGCTGGAGCGAGGGAAAGAGAAGAGAAGAGAGAGCAGCAAGAAGAAGAAGAAAAAAGCTAATAAAAAGAGACGAAGAGAAGAATAAAGAAGTAGAATTTCTGTCGCTAACACATCTAGTGTTAAACAAGGGACTTAATTGTTTTATGACAGAAGTACAACTATGCCTTTGTTTTGATATCTTTGCAAAATATATCTCGGATCGTTTTTAGTAAGTAATATTTTAGAAAAGTCATTATTGACATCGAATACCAACTTGGCTGCAACATCGCATCGAGGGCTCATTTTTTCTCCTCTTTTCTGTCTAGTGCTGTTTCCATGGGAAGGACGAAAAGTGCAAGTAAGCATGATTCTCTCTCTCTCTCTCTCTCTCTCTCTCTCACACAATATAGATATAACACTAGAGAGAAAAAAATAAAAAGAAAATGTA
>LR141275.1:0-13085 GCA_900659605.1 Tisbe holothuriae | reverse complement strand
TATACCAGCTCTCCCCTGCTCAACAATAGTGAAGTGAGGCGAGTCGCTTCCTCCCAAAAGCAATGATACTCTCTCTCTTGAAGCCAACTAATGACCCGCCGTCGTGTGTGTAGTTGGAGAGAAAAGCGATGGCCGGAAACCGCAATCGAGGCGTGAAGAGCAAAGAAGGAAAGAAAAAGCGATATCCGACACGAGGAAGAAAAAAGAAGAAGAAGAATCGGAGACTCTCATGTTGCTCCAAAGGAAGAGGGGCGAGCATCATTTCAAGGATAGAACTATAAAGAGGGAGTCTCCGGGGTTCGAATCCTAGAATATCACCAACATCCGTTTCATTTTGTATTAACGTCAACAGTCTGCAATTACCTTTCCCTTGAGTGTAGAAGTTGAAGACGGCACTCTGCTCACTCCATCCGTACTTGTTCTTTGCCGACACCTTGGCCTCATAGGACGAGTCGGGCACGAGCGGCCCCAGCGCGTACGCCTCCTGGTAGCGGTTGGCCTTGGGCCCGGTCGGCATCATCTCCCTGGGCGGCAGGCGGAGGTTGTGCCAGGCGTGGGTCACGTCGTGCAGGGACGAAGAGTCGCTCTGGAAGAACAAGGAAAGGAATGTCGTTAGATAACAGTTTCGTTTTATATGCCCGTATGGGACATTGTGTTAAGGAGGAGGAGGAGGCTTGTGAAAATTAATTTCCCGTGGCAGTGGAAGCAGGGTTGACAGTCATTCAAATGGTTATTAAACGTGTTTAACGTTAGATATAGCTTTATAGTTTACAAAATGGCATCCCTAGTCCGGCGTCTGCTAAAGCTAAGTCAACAGAATTCAATTAAGGCTCATAATGCCATTTTATCTCCAGTGGGGGAGATTTTGAAAAACTTTTATAATGAGTTGAGCTTGTTGTCTTTCAGACTTCTCCTCCTTCTTCTTTCTCTTCCCAGTAGGCTCGTCTACGCCAGCTAGCCATGTACTAGAGGCTTTAATTCTCCTTCAAAGGCCTTCTTTTACTTTGCCTGAAAAAATAGGGTCGACAAGAAGACTTTGTCTCTCTTTTATCAGTGCTCAACTTTTCATTATTATCCCGGCGTCATTAATTTTTGCAACATGAATATACTTTCCCAGCAAAACAAAAATAAAAGCTACTCATCATACATTATTGAAGCTAGACGAGATGATTTAGTCATCTTACCTATAACGTACTAAGAAACTATTTCCAATTTCATTTTCTTTGCAAAATACCATTCTGTATTCTTTGTTTGGTCAGCATTCTTGTTATCACACACCTGAGCTGACATATTGTTGAGTCTTAAACTTTTCCTTCCTCTTATAATTCCTTGAGATTATGTTGTCCTTACAAAAGAAGAAAAGAGTCTATAATGGAATCTTCTCCGAACAGATGTGTAAAACAGACACAAAAATGAAGAAGGGACAAGAGTGCAGGATAAACCAATTACACATTCTTTTAAAAACAGCATAACAGCTTGCTGCAAAACATGAATGGAGGAGGAGAGAGTGGGAGGAAAAGTTTGGACTATTACTTGAGAGTGCACATAATCTTTAAGTAAGAATTTAACTTTTTATATTGTTTTAAACTGGTGTATTCTTTCCCTACCAATGAAGAATTTGTTTTATATGCCTCCATCTATAGTCTCAATACCTCATTGATTGAGCACAGGGTGCAAATTTCCTTATTCACTCAAGTTCAGGCATGGCAAGAAGATCGTGTTAGGATTTGCAGCGAGGGGAGGAGGGGCAGAAGAAAGAAGAAAAAGCGAATAACACAACAAAAAGTTTCTGCTTTGTTCTGCAATCTGCGAAAAAAGGTAGCTGGAGAGAAGAAGAAAGGAACGTTTGTGGCAACTTTTCCATTTCTTCTTTCTCTGGAAAAGTCGAGCAACAACCGTTACCTCCTCTTGGGAGGAACAAGATTTCGTACCCTTGAAAAGAGAAAAAGCAAAATAAAATGATATCATAATGAATTTTGCGCCTGTATTAGAGATGACCTAAGATTGTGAGTTGTAGGCTCCGGTTTCCATATATGCAAAGTGTGTACTTTTTCATCTTGTAGGAGTAAAATTTGCACATATTTCCGCGTATGTTGTAATGACATAATAATATATTTCTATATACAAGGAAAATGGGAATAAAAGCTGCACATTGCAAATATTGTCTACCTTGAAGCCAGCTTTACACTTTTCCCGGTGTATAAAATACGACAAAAGGGGATCTTGGTGACAAAATTGGTGTCCTTATATGAGTTTTCTCTTCTTCTGAATGGACCTCCAAAGCATGAAGAAAGAGAAAATGACGTGACGGAACGAGACAGGAGCATACATGTCCATAGACATAAAAGCGGATCCAAGAGCTTACATTACCCCACTAAACACTGTCCTCAGCCCCACGTTTGGCTTTCTCATTTGAGACAAGGAGACAAAATAAGAGGTATTTTGTCTCTGTTAGAAAACTCGTTTAATGCCTTCAATTTACTGGCCGTTGTTCTTAATCATATATGACAGTCAAACGTATTTTATGCACACTCACAAAGTACCTTAAAAAAAGATACAGTCAAGATGGCATGAAATCAGAGATCCTTTCTCTCTTTTATGCCCTGGAGCTCCTTTTACCGGCTCATTTAATAGGATTTAAAACTTTTCGGTATGACGCACTTCCAGCAGCCATCATGCAGCAAACGGATTGCAGACCAGAAAAGAACCCCTATTTGCAGAAATATAAAAGAGGATCTGGATACCATAGATGGACAAGGTTTTAAGGTTTTAGGCACTCTGTACTTGGTCTTTTAACGGTAGTAAGGCGCTGAATAAACCTATGGCAGTGCTCTATATATTACGAGGAAAGAAGACATTTCTGCAGCCATTCCTTCTTCTGTCTCTCACTCGATGGATATAACACGTAATAAAAGGGGTTCAGACGGCGGAAAGAGGGGTCAAGGGGATAAAAAGGGTCAAAGTCAATGTTACATTTGCAAGGTCGTTTTTGGTTATTTTAGACAGGTAATAAAGTTCTTTTTGCACTTGCTGATTTTCCCACACTCAAAACCAATTCGACGCTTTTAAAAATAGACAGAATTGTGACGCCAAAGCATGTGAAAATCTGCTTTTGTGGCATGATTGCAAAAAAGGTGCCAGACGCAGCATTCAGAGTACGTTGTTTATTGTTGACATTGTATGCATAAAAACCGCCCTTATTTGTTTACTTGAAAGCATTTTTGCCTAAACTTTCAGATTTCCGCCTTTTTCACATAACATGGCAAAGGTTCTCTTCCAGTTACTCTTATAGGCCTTCTTCAGTCTGCCCTTAAAATTCCCATACTCTTCTGTAGTATACGACTGGGTGTGTATTCGACGGCTGTAAGCATAATATAACCCTGCTCCGTATGCCCGGACGGTATAAATAAAGTTTTACTATGCGGATAAATGCCGTGCCTCCGAACGATTTTCCCAGTTTGTAAAAAGCTGTAGTATAGCAAAGTGGCCCCTTGTTAAAGGCACACAAAATGCTCTAAAGGGATTAGACCGAAGAAGCCGTTTTCCACTGTTTATTGTTGATACAAAGGTTAAATACGCTTTTAACTGCCGCAGTATGAAGTACAGCTTTGGCAGGATTACAAATGAAGGCCTCGTTCGAGATTCAGGCATTCCTATAAATGGAATATCGTAAGAGAGTTTGACAAACGTTACGTAAGCATATCGATATTATGTCTTGCAGAAGAAGTACATGTGTCTGAACACAGTGGTATGAATATGAGCCATTATAACTGGCAGACATACCATTTACTGTCTAATACCGTGCCTGAAACCACAGTGCATCCATCCTTCATGATATTTTTGCAATATTAACCAAATATAGACGACTTATCGTGCAGGTTAAATCATCAGAGATGATAAAATATAGATCCGGATCCTCATCATCATCCTTCTTCTTCATCTTTGCAGCCGACTTTTTCCCAATCGGATTTTGATCAAATTTCACGTTATGTAATAGACCTCAATAGTCTGGGCTATGATACATTATGTAGAAATAGGGTCACTCCTAACCCCCCAATCCCGATAGAGTAGCTCTATCCACAACATTTTCATGGGAAATCGATAATTATCTGCGGAGGAGGCCTTAAACAAAAGCATGATCGCTTTTTATGCAGACGTGAAACGGCCTCTTAAGTTTCTTCGTAGGCGAAGCTGTCGAACTCGGGGGAAAATAGACCAATGATCTTCAGTGCGGAAAAAGAGTGAGGAAATCTGGAGTGGATTGCTGAAACATTGTATTGAACATGTTATCATCATCGCCTTAGTTTCAAGAGTGGTACATTCGACTTGCGCGCCATCTAGCGTTCGCGAAATTGTATTTTGCTTTGGCGCGCCGGGAACAAGCTGGAGGAAAATGTGCCGGCGAGCCAAAGCAAAATACCATTAATGAAGTTCATTTTGCGACCGCCAGAGGCGCGCAAGTAGAATGTAGCACTCGTTTCAATGCCTTGACAGGTTAGATCAATACTCGCTCCTTTTCTCATGGATACACTAGGGCACACAGTGGATACTATTCTATCAATATCATGAAGATAAACCTCTTGTTGTACGTTCTATAAACCCCGTTTTAAACCACTGTACCCTTCCTTAGTCCCCCTTGAGACCCCTTTTTCGTCGCCATAGTGCAATACCAATATCATCGAGCGAGACTTCACCAGACACATTATTTACACGGGAGCAAGAGCAGCAGGCCTTTCTTTCTGCATTACATGAACAAAGAGTGGCATAAAGTGCGTAGATACAACCTACAAGACTGATGTTAATTCATGCAGCACACGCGTATCAAACTCTACTCCATTATAACGGTCACTGTTTTTGCAAAAGGCTTTTCTGGACAAAACTCATTTATATTACAGTTATTATTATTCTCGTAACGGAGTGAGATGGATTCCTTGTCGCGTTGTAAAGATACGAAAAAGATCGGAATACGACTCTTGTCCGTTTTTGTTTTTCCCATTTTCCAGTCGGATGTAGAAAACTTTTCCTTCTTCATAACAACGGTGTTATTTTTGCACTTTTCAGACGCCGACGAAATGCAGCAAAATGGTGTTTTCTTGCAAAAGAGCCGCGAATAAAAAAAATGTCGCGTTATAATTTGTATAATTTGTGTAGAAGCCCCGAAGGCGTTGCTTACTGCGGTGTGAAGAGAATATGAATAATAGCGCTAAAAGTTGCAGCTGAGCAACAGGCATTTTGTATTTTACTCACATTTTAACTCTTCTTTTTCATTAATTAGGTGTTTGCATTAGAGAGCATTTCCTAATCCCAGGGATCAATGCAGCAACATACACAAGAATAAGACATTTTATCCCTTCTTTTGGATATCCTCCTAATTCCCTTTGGAAGTGACATGGAAGACAATATCAGTTGAGGAAAAGAGGAGTTCACACCAGAGAAGGATTAAAGTTATCTTTGCCGATTCTGTGGGAACTGCTCATCATATACGATGGGAACGTGAATATTTCATGAATTAATTAGACTCCATCCTACAACAACCCGTGTGTATCCTTCCCATCCTAAAACTAATAAACAACTTCATTTAATATTTATTGCAGTTTAAGATGGTTACTAGGGAGAGAAGAAGGGGATTCGTGTCTTGTGGAATGCAGTTAGGAAGTTTTTATGCATGGAGAGTGTGACAAGAATCGTCCGTGATATCGGTTAATGGTGTTTTTGCGGTGATGAAAATAAATGGAGAGGAAATGATCGAATGAGATAGAGGAAATGTGATGTTATTGACACTTTTGTATGTTATGAACTTCTAAACATTATGCATATTGTGACATTGTCAGTATTGTCAAAGTAGATTCAATGCTGAATGTTATGCACTGAGGGAAAACCAACATTAATATTTTCCCTTCAATGTCCTCTCTGGAAGAAAAAAGCGCTCAGCAAACAGAGTCCGATAGTAATCATACCTCAGTTTCAAAAGCTCCATTTAGGCACCTCTCTATAATAATGTTTTCAATAATGGAAAGAGAAGCCAGGGTATAATAATGTAGAAAAAGTTGTAAAAGTACGTACGAGCTTTTTGCATAAGCAGCAAAAATACCCCCTTATTTTTCTACTCTTTGAGAGGCCTCATCTTGTTATTCCTGAGAGCACAACTACTTACTCTCAAAGCTCCCTTTTAAAATTCTGAGTAATTGGAATTAGCTCCTCATAAGATTTATCTTACTTTAACAGAGAATTCAAGCGCACGTACCATACTTGAGAAACCTAGAATTGCACTTTGTGTATGCGTGCGTTTAAATATGAGTGCAGAATTCATATGTGGATTGAAGGAGTTGTTCAATGGTGTATGGCTCAATGTACTCGTAGAGCAGAACACTGAGACCAAATTAAAACAAATTAATTCTTTCCGAATACAAGTAGTAATACGTATAAAATTAAATAATATCTGATCCATTCTAAAGCTCATAAAATCCTTGGATAATTTAAAGTACGTTCCACTGATGACGTCTCCATTGTATTTCGAGCCGCGATTTCAGTCACGATTTCCTCCAACCAAACCGTATTGCAGACTGAGCTGTCCTTGGAATAAATATAATCCAACTCCTCTATAATAATACTATTCTCCACTTCCTGATTCTATTTTGATCCCGGCTCCAACAACTGTCACAAAAGATAGATCTACTACGAAAATGAGAAGAAGACACTTTTCATGCTAATATTACAGCACTGGAGGAGAAATGGAAAACAACAACTTGGTGGTGACCAGTTTTACTTCGTCATACCCTGTGTTTCTATCCGTTTAAGTTTTGTAAAAAGCGAATTAATGACGGACTGAGGTAATAAGAAAAACGTTTACTTTTGAAGTTAAATGTATGACGATTGGGTATAATTTATTCTTTTCATATTTCTTACATTAACATAAAAGCAATTTAGAAGATAAAAACTTTAAAATGTCATCACAACTTCTAAAATTATTTGTTGACATTATAAGATAGTAAAATTAATTAATATGACGAATGCGTCGTTTACTTTCAATATGAATTCTTATATATTTTGTCTAAATGTCATTTTTACTAACAAAGTATAACTCCAAGAAGAAATTGAAACAAATTTCTGACAATGTAGCTTTTCAAATTTGCTTCTCTTCCTCCATATTTTGTTTCTTTGACTCGTCACTGGTCTTGCCCGATTTATTTTTTGCCTCTCTCAGCAGAGCGAAAGTTTTTCGAAGGGACAAAAACACAACAGAGCCGGAAAAAGTTTCCCCTCAAAATATATACACCAAATACAACAAGAAAACCACGCCGCGCTTCTCCTTGAGATTATATTCAACTGAGACAATGGCAGTTAAGGCCTTGACCACACAACAAAAGAAAATAGATCATTGGCTAATATATAATTTAATCGTATAACTGAAGTCATTATTAGTACAGTTTTAGACTTCAATGCTTTTCCGAGAGTCCACAAAATGACGAATTTTTATGTGTGCATGGCTTATGTCGTCTATCCTAGGTCTAAATAGCGAGCAAAACGAGGCACAATGACCAAAGTTTTGGCGCCGCGTAAAAGCCGAAGAAGGAGCCACAACACAAAATATACAGAGCAAACGTGGTCGTTATGTTCCGAGGAACAAAGTTTCCCTTTTCCTACTCCTCATAGGATTATCAATATTCTCGGCTCTATACACACATTGAAGAAAGCACAGTGGGCTGGCCTAGAGTATAATAATATGTAAAAACCACTGTGCAAGGTCGTTGAGAAGTAGCTCTGTTATCACCACCGTGTTTCCCACCCGCATATTTAAGGCCTTCATTTTCCTATCTCGCCAACGCTGCTTCACAGGCCCCTTTTCCCATTGTGTGCCTTTTCATGCACACATATGTAGTAGTATCTTTTTTCTTCTCCAGCCGCTAATATACCGATAACATTGACTTTCATAATTCATCTTGGCCATTGAGAGTCTGTATCAGAAACCAGAGCTCATTATGATATGTGTTGGCAACGAGAATATTACACACTTTTTCAAGGCCTCTTAAAAATACATCCCGCTTAAAAATAGACCTGCCGACACTTTCTCCGGTCCGAAAACTTTTTTGATCGTCGCCATTTTTGAAACGCTAAAGAGAGGCCATTTTTACACAAGCTAGGCTTTATGATGAGTAGTCGCGGCCGGGTGCAGAAAAAGTCTCAAGGACACAAATTGGCGTTCCGCCTTTTTTGAGACACTTTTATGGTCTTAAATTGCAATGAAGGTTTCACAAAGAAGGACATTCTTTCATGCTCAATGTAATACAATACAAGCCTCTCATGATACGAAGATAAAAGGGATCTATTGGAATTTGACTTAAGGAGTTGAGCAATAAAGAAATTCCTGGAATACGGAATTTTGTCCAGCCGTTTTGCAGCTGTTTGGTAAGCGTTGTCCGATTATGCCAACGGATCGGAATTCCGAGAATTGATTTGCATGGATTGCAGAGGTAATAAAGAGAGATTACATAAATACAGGGTAATCAAGATAGGCCTTGTAAAAAGCCAGAGAGTAACAGGACTAGTACGATCATTTTGTAACAGAAAAGTCAGTTTTAAACGGTTCTCTTACCGGCATCTTCCTATAGAGCAGCTTGTACTCCTCAATGGGCGCGTAGCTCTCCGTGGCCCAGGAGATCTTGTACGAAGTCTGACTCTTGCTCAGCACTTGACTGTTGAAAGTCGGAGGATTCGGGTTGCCTGGAAAGAAGAAAATAAATGTCACACGGTGATATGCAAAGGCTTGAAGCCATAAATTGCACTTTTGTAAAGTAAGGCGGGATCTCAGAGAGCGTAAATTCATCTTTTAACAGGGGGGATGCATTTTGGATGAATGTATTGGTGGGAGAGGGAGATTCCCACGAAGGGACTTTGACTTTTTTTCTCAGGAAAGAGTAAGGCTGATGTATTGCTAGATGGATGATAGGCCTACTTTCGCTGCCTAGTGTTGCTATTTCTTGTTAAAAGAAGTTACTAGAAAAGAGGTTAAAATAGCGTAAGTTGTAAGCTTGAAAGCCAATAGTTGTGCATTATGAAGTACGAGCTCTTACTGCAGGAGACTAGCTTTTCATGTTCTATCCCCTTTGTAAAACCAACTTGAACTCTCAAGTCCCCAACCGTCAAACATTATTGTATTATTATTCGATTCTGACAAAAGCCACAATAGGAGCAAAAACAAAAGGTAAACTTATAATTCTTTCCACCACAAAAGGGTGGGTTTTCAAGTAAGTGGAAGAAGAAGAAGATCTTTGGCTTTTAAGTTTTAAAGGATTAAAGGATTCCTGCTTAACTTTCAATGACTTTAGCAAAACTTTTCTTTCCCGCTTGCAGCCTTTGGTCTCTCTTGTTCCTCCTCCTCCCCACGGCTAGGGATTTAAATACGCCCGGGGAATGGAATGAAAGCTGAGGGTGGTTGAGATTGACATACGTGAAATCGGATCATGTACTAACATCACAAGGCTTTAAGCTGATGCTGCGCTCGATTTATGTATGAGTGCAGAAAAGGGAAAAGTTTTAGAAAGAGGGAAAATGAATATGCTCAAGTGTTTTCACAGGTAAAATGGTACGGTGTGCTGCTGCTGGTATTTAATTAATAACGATAACATAGAGTTCAAAGATCAGGAAGTCGATGTGACTATTTAAACATCCTAAGATTTTTTAGGTAAGGTCCCGCCGAGACTGGTTGCAGCTATTGTCGGATTCAGATAATAGTGCGATTGTCGGATTGCGATAATAGCGCGACTTTAAGTTAATGAGCGTCCGACAATAAGGACTTTTCAAAGAATGTGAGTCCGCCGGTGAATCCTTATTGTTGGTCGCTCTGTACCTTAAAGGCGCGCTATTGTCGGCATTGCGACAATCACATTAAAGTTGCAATCCGACAATAATGCGATTATCGCAACTTTTTGCAACCAATCTCGGCGGGATGTTCTTTCTGTTTTGATATTAAAATCCTTAGTTGGGGGTTTGCTTTGTACGATATTTAAAGTTCCATAAATGCTCTTAAATTATGTATATTACTCACCCCTGAGCGTAATGTACGCTCTCGCCCTCCCCAAACTATTCGTCGCATAGCACGAGTAGTTTGCGAAATCCTGCCGCTGCACGCTCCTCACGATGAGCGTGTGCCTCGCGCCCCTCGACTCCATGTAGCGGCGCTCATTCGGGTCCAGCCGCATCGTGTCCCGGTACCAGACGACTTCAGGAGCTGGGTCCGCGTACACGAGGCAGGAGAGCTCAGCCTGTTGGCCCAGGCCGCCGTGTACCACGCTCAGCTCAGATGTCACCTCGGGCTCGTCTGGTAATGAAAAGAAATGGTTTTAATGACTTGACCACACGACATAAGAAAAATCACTCCTTTATCTCTATTCCATTATCACATTAGCTGAAGAAGCTACAATTTACTCGTCTATGTGGTGTGGCTAAGATGAAATTCATAGACATTTTGGGATCAATGTTGTCTGTGTATGATGGTATAAGCGCACACCTGGCCCTGCGGCGGGGTATTATTCATTATAGAGCTCAGACGAGACAGCCGGGCGTGTGAAGGTGAATGTCAATGAATCTCCATTCTCAGGAAATGAAGAAAAAAGGGTTCCTAGACTCTCGTACTCGCGTGATGTGACAGTTAAGGGATTTGAAATCTTAATTTCTCGCCTGCTTATGATAGTCCCCCCCCCAGCCGTATAGAATATCTCTCGTCTGCCTATGTGTGGATATGGGAAAGAGAGATGGGCTCATAAATATTCATAAATATTCATAAATTCTTTTTTTTATTCAACGGTCCTCGTTTTCTGAAGAAAAGGACGATAGAAGGGAAGGCCCATCATTTAAAAAAGTTGGCTCTTTGTCACATGTTCAGCTGAAAGAGAAATCACTGTTTGACTTTGAATAAAGGTTTAACATTCTTCTGCTAACAACAACGTGGCTGTTTTTGCCTTTGTTTTATACTACTTTTTCTTGCTTCGGAAACATTTAGTGGGAAAAGAAAAGTTTCAGTTTAAAAATACTCTTTTCCTTGTGTACAGAGCAGGGTTGCCAAAGAGGGCAGAATAAAGTTTTGTCAAGGTCTTAATGTTCTCTATAGTTTTGTCTCAAAGAAACCCTGATTTGAAAGTATAGTCATTTGTTTCACTCTCTTAAAAAGTAGTTCAGGAAAAAGATAAAACAACAGTCAGAAATGCAAAGTTTTCCACTTAATCTAGCACAATTAGAAAATCTCCTTGTTTTATATTCTTGAATGGTTAAAATTCCTTCTGAACAAGAAAAAAGCAATAAAATAGTTTCTTTAATTCCCATGAAGGCGCCCAATGTTCTCACGAGATGAAGAAGAAAGATGGTTTCCAATGGGGAAAAAGCCACGCCCTTGGCATTACAGCTATCAGTTCTGTAGGGGACCTAATACTATTGCCGAATTATGTTGCCAAAAAGTAGTAAATCCTACTGGCCATTGATTTGGGAAGCTCACACAGAAAAGAAGAGAGTATATTTTGGCAGGATTATTCCAAAAAGTATGAGCAATATGCATGAACCTAGGGGTGTAAAACGGAATTCCGGAATTCCGGAATTCCGGAATTGAGATGTCGGAATCAATTCCGGAATTGAAATTCGGAATTCCGGAATTCCGTACTACATAAGGTTTTACTAAGAGAAAGAGGCCAAATGCTGTTGAAGGTGCATTTTTATGTACTGTAAAAGAAATAATTGAAGCTTCAAAATGGCAGCAGTTACAGTTAATACCTATACTGATACATATAATACATGTATATTAGCAGCATTTAAGGTTCAAAATAGTCTAAGAACAGTCCAAGCTACAAGTACATGTAAGTTAAGACTTATTTTTTAAATGGCATGATTGCAAGGGCATTTTTATTATTATTATTAGGTTGCTGTCTTTAACAGTACTATATATATAGTACATTTTAAATAAAATCATGTTTAATAAAAGTCAAAAAGAGTATTGTTATATCAATTGTTTTTTAATGTGTTTATGTCAGCATGGCCAAGAGTACAACTACTGGACCACACAGGTTACATTTTCTCCTAAAGAGAAATAATATTCTAAATACTATAATAGTAAATGCTGAAAGACTGGAGTTCATTTTAGGCAAAAAAACATTGTTTTAACAACTTTTATGCTCATCACTTTGCCTCATATATGTGTTTTAAGTAGTAATATTCCTATGTAGTGCGGAATTCCGGTAATTCCGGAATTGAGGCCGCTCAATTCCGATTCCGAAAATTCTCAATTCCGGAATTTATTTAACACCTCTATATATTATTCACAGGGCCTGATGGTTGCCTACAATACTTCACAGGAGTATCTGGAACTATTGCAAGGTAATGAACGAAACTATAAAAATATCAATTTTTGAAGTTGTAAACATTTGTAATTTTGTTCTAAACCATGGCTTGTTTTAAAGCTATGCATTTCCGACGACTGCTACTGCCATAACACAGACAAGTAAGAACTCTCATGGATGTATAGTAATAATAATATGTTAAAAATGTATCAAAGTGCAGTAAAACCAAATTGAAAGTGTTACTCAAAGTGATAAAACTTCAGTGCAGTCCAACACTAACCCTTTTAACCCATTATATAAATTTACAGTGACCGAAGTAAGGAATTATGAGTGTATGCTCGAGTGAAGAAATAAAGTGTTAAAATCCCTTGCCAATATATATCGCATAATTCGAAACTCTACCATTCTTGTAGCCACGCACCTCTCCAGTCAGAGTTACTCCATCTGCCTCCGTCGTGAGTCCGGCTACTGCGGCGTTTGCTTTGTGCCGTCTATTGTCGTAGCCACGGGAGCCCTTAACGATCAGAGCTCCTTCGGGCTCAGTGTGGCCAGTAACCCGGCTGTCAAGTCAGCGTCAGATTCAAACTGCATTGCGGATTATATTCAGGTGAGTTAATCAGTTACCGGTATAAAGTTGACTAACATTAGCTAGAACAGCAGGCATGTGTTAATGTATGATAGGAGATCTGGGAGGTAGGAGGGGTTCTACTAGACTCTATTGTTAAAAATTAAGCTCAATGCAAAATATTGGGATCTTACCAT
>LR141274.1:0-13103 GCA_900659605.1 Tisbe holothuriae | reverse complement strand
CTGCTTCTCCCTGGTCATTTCATCGCCCAGCATCAACACGGGTTCTCAAGTCTCCGTCCTTGACGTCTACAACGTCGCGGCGGAGTCGGGTTGCTTTGACAGCGACTCTGGGGAGTCTGACATCAGGTCACTGGATTCCGGCATCAACATGGTGAGGCGCAGCAAGGGTGATGGACCTCCCGCCCCCTCTCAGGAAGGCTCTAAAAATACTGGAAACATGGTCGAGGTGGATGAAGAGGAGGAGGAGCTTCACGACTCTCCATCCGTTGATAAATCTCCGGTGGGTATCAATATTGAAAGTTTTTGATATAGGAAACATTCTGTCTAGTGCTATTACAAGTGTTAAGCTGCAGGGCAGTGGTAATTACAAGCTGTTAGGCAGCACTTCTTTATCTATCCTCTTTCAAGCTGTTAGGCAGCATCTATCTATATTTCTAATCTTTTCTTGAATCTTTCAAGCTGTTAGGCAGCCGTGTCTTTGAGGACAAAAAATGTATTCCCGTTTCTCAAGCTGTTAGGCAGCATCTTCCATGGCAAGTTCTTTAATTTCCCAATCTATCATTCCTAAGAGTCAGTTCGAATTCTGAAGTCTTAACTATATGATTATATGAGTCAAGAGCTTGGTTCTCTTTTAAATTAGCATCTGGGATGCCATCCTTTGATAAGGTTACCTAAGGCTCTTAAAAAGAGCGGCCATAAATGGTTCAAAAGTTATTTTTTGCTCTGAGCTTTTGTTGTTATTACAAAAGTTATGAATAGGTTTTACCTAAACGATTCTAGAGCTGTGTGATTACACATCCAATCTTGGAAAAGTTAATTCGTCAGTTATAAAGGCATTTCCGGATAAGAAATGGAAAATAACATGACAAACTCCAGGAGTTTCTAGAGTATTAAAAGCTATATGGCGCATCTTGCAATCTTTCCTAGAACAATTTGTCAAGATCAGCATTAATTATACTACCTTATAAAGGCTACTATTTACATTTTGTGTTTTCATATATGTTAAGGCATTATTACAAATGTGTCACGCGTCAGCCTTTAAAAAAAAAAAACATTATTGATTTTTAGTGACACATTTAATACAGTAATTATATTTACTCTTATATATCGATGTAACCATTGAATTAGTACTAAAGAGAGGAATGGAAGCTTTTTTCGTACGCAAAGGATGATATCATCGCCTTTAGTGGTCTGGTTTTGAACTCGGAGCATGTCCATTTTGGCCCACAAAACCTCTAACTGGAGAGTGATTCCCCCGCGGAAAAATATATTTTTTAGCGCACTCTTAAACCGGAATTCTCCTTCGGTCCGTAATGACGTCATCAACTGGAGTATTAGCGCTGTCGCCTTCCCCCTTTTAATGCTGGTTCAATGGATATATCAAAGTAAAGATAATTACGAGCAGGACTAAGCAAGATGCAATGTTTGTCTACTTGTTTTACAGAAACGGAACTCTTCCAATGAAGACGTGACATCTGTTGTGGCTGATGCAATTGCCCGTAATAACGAGAGCCTCTCCGCGCTCATCAATGACCACCTGGTCAAGGTCACGGACAAGCTGAGGGCCGAGTTCTCTGTCAACCAGGGGGAGCGAGCCGTCAAGCAGACAGAGCGAGTGGGCAATCAGGCTGAGTACGGCGCCAAACGGCGCAGAGTTGGAGAGATATCTGATGAGATGTTTACGGATGATGCTCTGGCAGATGAGGTGGCACATGAGGGAGATTTCAAGATCGTCTTACCACAGACATCAGCCGAAAGTACGGATTTTGTCAATCCTTTAACCAAGGTCAACGACGAGTGGATGTCAGAGTCAAACGCCGACAGGGCGGCAAGACGGGCCGAGATTGAACATTATTGTCGGGCCCCAAGGGACAGCGAGCGAGACAATCTGGCACTCCGTCAGCAGCTGCGTTTTGCTGCTAACGTCATGGAGGCCTGCGAAAACGCTGGATCAGTGCTCAATGAGTACAAGCAGGCGGTCCCTGCACGCCCAGGGGAGCCAAATGCCCTTGATGCCTTCAAGTATATCAGAGACCAAGCTGCCAGTCGCATCCGCAAGCTTCTTATAGCCGCCTATCATGGATGGGACGTAGCAAGGCAGGTTTCTGCCAAAGAGCTCGAAGGCGACGATGCAGTCTTGTATAAGGCTGCAAGAGATAAAGCGGAGGAGAAGAAGAAGGCGAAAGCTGCAGCATCTGCTCGCGGGAAGCGTGGCAATCCTTCTGGCTACAGCTATGGCAGAGGGCGAGGACGAGGCTACTATCATGGAGGGTATGCTAACTCGCTGCCTGGCCTCAACTTGGGAGCGCTCCAGGCAACTCTGCTTACTCAACACGCGCAGCAACAGCAGCAACAGCAGCATCAGCAGCTCCCGACCGGCGGGCTTGTATCCCAGCTAGCCTTGCCTGGACAGATGGCCCCAACTCCTAAAACCTGTTTTAATTGTTTCCAGAGGGGTCACATGGCGCGGGACTGCCCGATGCCAAGGAGGGACACGTCTCAGTCCTCGAATGCAAAGTAAATCTTTGTGTTTATTGCTTTAGTCCATATGTAATGTTTTAAATAAATTTAGGTCTGCGGCTCCCGTGTCGGATTCTTTTAATGTTAGAGAGATTGACGTTTTTTCCCTTCCTGCTTCTCGCCAACTAGGTGGAGGAACTTCCAATTCACTTCCAATGTTGTCCCTTGGCAAATGTACTGCCCATTCTCCCATTCAGAACTCGGATTTATCCGTGGCAGATAAACAAGGGTATGTAGACTCAACCGAGATTGATGACGATCTATTGGATGTTCAAGAGATGGCAGCAGCCGAGGACGCGATGGCTCGCAGCGACTCTCTTCCTAATGCTTGCGGACACATTCACTTACAAGAGTTCCGTGCATTCTGGAAGGATGTTTTGAGAGCGGATGATTATATACTTAACATTTTGGATGAGGGTTTGAAATTCCCGTTTATAGACGAGGACGGGCCGCCGCCCTACGAGGAGGATAATAATCAGAGTGCAAAGAGGGAAATGCCATTCGTGCGGGAGTCTGTTAAGAGATTACTGGCCGAAGGAGTGATTTCAAAGGTTTCTGAAAAGCCTCACTCTGTTAGTCCGCTTACAGTCGCATTCCGCACTCTGCCCGATGGTACAGTTAAGCGTCGCCTTTGTTGGGATGGGTCAAGAAGTGTGAATAAGGCAATGCGACATGTGCCTTGCCGTCTTCCTGGTCCTCCAGTTGTTGCAGAGCTCATTGAAGAGGGAGACTGGCAGCTTGCTTTTGACTTATCGCAGTTCTATTACCATGTTAAGCTGCATGAGTCTCATAAAAAGTTTACAGGGTTCAAGATCCCTAAAGAAGATGATCCGGATAGTTTTGAGTACTTTGTGTACAACTGCATGGCTTTTGGAGTTAAGCCGGCTTCAGGGATTATTTCTCGCCTTACAAAGCCAGTCATGTCCTACCTGGCCAGGAAAGGACTTCGTGGTTCATTGTATTTGGACGATGGGAAGTTCAATGGTCCAGATAAGAAGAAGTTGCAGGAGCAGTACGAGTTTGCTCTGCAGGTCTTTGCGGACGCTGGCTTTGTGGTGAACCATATAAAATCGGATTCCACAGAGGACGCAGCTACCCGAAAGAATTACCTTGGTTTTGAATGGGATTCCGAGCTCATGAAAGTCTTCATTTCGCAAGATAAAGTGACATCAATCGAGCGCTGCATTGAGAAAGTCTTGGCTAGAGATAAAATCTCAGCAAAAGACGCAGCTAGCTGCATTGGCAAAATTATTAGCATTAAGGTGGCTGTAGGGCCCATTGCTCGCATTTTGACTCGTTCAGCCTATGCAGATCTCCAAGCAGCTGTGGAATCAAGTGGCTTTGGTTGGTCTTGTCGCTTCAGATGGTCCTCAAACTCTCGTAAAGAGCTTACACTCTTCAAGAACAAATTACACGCATTTAACGGTTTCTGCATTGAACGTGCTGAGAGAAGGAGACCTATCCAGGATTGGATCATAGCCGGAGATGCAAGTGGAGTGGGGTCATGCAGTTACTCTGTACAAGCACCATCTTCACTGTTCTTTCAAAATGAGTTTACTCAAGAAGAGAGGGCCCTATCCAGCGGGCACAGAGAGCTCCTTACTTTGAAGAAAGCTCTTGAGCGCTCTTCCTTTCCAAGGAATGCAGAAATTCTTTGGTATACAGATTCTACGAATTTGGTTGCCTTTTGGTCTAAGGGATCTCGGAGTGCAAAGGTGCAGGCAGACCTGGTTGAAACGTGTTCATTGGCCATGCAGAAAGATGTCGTGATCAACATGATGCATTTGAGTCGGACTGACCCCCTTCTAGAGGCAGCTGACGAGGGCAGCCGCCTCCTAGATGCGAATGACTGGGGTATTTCTGACTCTGACTTCTTTTATTTGTGCAACCTGCTGGGACTGGAACCAACATTGGATGTGTTTGCATCTCCTACTAATGCCCGTTGCAAACGCTTCTATTCGCTCTATAAATATCATGGTTCTAGTGGTTTAGATGCCTTTACCCTTGACTGGTCAAAGGATGTGCTTTATATCTGCCCGCCAGTAAAGGAAGTTCCTGCGATTGTGCGTCGCCTAAAGAGCCACTCAGTTCAAGGAGTTATGGTCATTCCCCGCTGGTCCACTTCTTTCTACTGGCCCCATGTATTCCCAGATGGAGTTCATGCTACCCATCCTTTCACTCGGCTGGTCAAGTTTAGACCTGAGCTTCGCTTTGGTCAGTTCTATGGGGGTGGCATGAAACGTCGCAATCCCTATGAGTTTTTGGCGCTATCATTTGATCACTTGACTCTGCAAAAGTTCAGTTATGTGTGTGACAAAGGTGGCTGCTCAGCTTGCACATAGATTAATAAATTTGTTTTGTTCCTATGTATAGCTATGGATGTTTTTCCCCTCTGTGCCACTCTACACTGTCTTCCCGTTACTTTCGCGCTTGCCGCCGTACTTGTCGATGTTGCCGCGTTTAGCTACTCATTTCATTCGTAGGAGCTGGAAAATAGAGGTATCGTAGTAATGTTGTAAGTTTCTTGCAGCGCAAGAAGCCGCATTCGACTGGATTGGGTCCAGGGACAAGTAAATCTGTTGTTAAGCCATCAAAGAGCCCCTCCTGAAAGTGTTAGTATTTTATAGGGACGTGTTGGAACTCTTTCTTTTATAAACCTTTAATATCAATTTTTCACCCATTACCGTTCATCATGTTGAATATTTCGTTATGACAACTGACATGACCTTTGTATTTCAACAGTTACAATATTTTATACAGATTATACTCCAGTATGATAGAGCAATACGCATTAACCTACACCAATCCTCAGGACATAATATTTGGACATTCCAAAGTCCCAATGCCATGGAATTGTATCAAATATCCTCTGAGCAATGTCACTTTTATTCTTTGGAAATCCAAATCCATTCATACTCTGAGTCACAGCTGGGGAATGATGAAAATCCCTAAATATTTCCCAACTGATTACTGAGCAAAACTTGATATTGAAAAAAGTACTCAAATTTACTTTTATTTTTTCGCTGCAACTTGTTACGAAAAATAGGACTGGACCCCCATTTTTCGGTATCTAGTTTCGAATTTCAGCTCTTACAAATAATATACATCACTTATTTGGTTTACATGAAGTCATGACTCATGAGCACAGACACAGCTTATTATTCTAAATTAGTTCAACAAGTTTTTGAACATATTGATTGACATTTTTACAACATGCTAATAAATACAATTCTGAATTAGGTATACACAATTTTATATCCTTAGATTTAAGTATCCAATAATTACCTGAAAAGACCAACTAATGACATTTGAACACCACACAATATTAGCCATAGTTAGTAATAATACATTACGTGAATTTGTGTTTTCCGCCCATGTGACAAACTTGGAGTGGAGTCCCAAAATATACATGAGTCCCAGCAAATATATCGTTAAAAAGCTGTTGTTTTATTAATGTGGAAATAGTTTAAATATATTTATAATGTTGCATGGAATGGTTTACCTCTTGACCCTGTTTGTGATAGTCAGAATAAATGTTTCTAGGATGTATTTCATTTGCTAATCCAAGTGAATCTTTCTTCCATTTGATGAAATTATGTGTAAATGTTCCCTCACCATCCACTACTATTTTGAGCCTTGGGTGTGACTTCAAATCCTCAAGAGAATTGATATTTTTGCCCTGGTGTCTAACAAGGAGTTTGGCAACAATTTGACCTGCAGTAGTATAAATTGACTTGTGTTACAATGTGCAAAGTATGCAGACTCAATAATAAAATAATTTATTGCCATTGTCATTTTGTTAATTTGTTTCTTCTTATTTATAAGCTCTCTAGCGTAAGCTTTGTCATTGAAATAAGCTTAGTTGGAATATGTTAGATTAACATGATTTTTGCTTAATACCTGAGAAGCAAGCAGACAAAAGTACATTAGCAAAAGCAAATGTAATTAGGAAAAGATTTCTCTGCCACTTCATGCTCTTGTCAAAATCACTTTTATTGAGCATAAATCCAAGTGTTTGCACTAATGATCCAAAAAAAGACAGGCTTAGAGTAAAGTAGAATAAGTATAACATTAATAAAGACAACATTAGCAGAGAATATGTCAAATTGTCAAACATCCCGTTAAAGAATTGCCCATTTGTTTGTTCCAGAGCTTTCCTTGAGATGAGGATCATTTCTGCATAGGAAGTCACTGCTGAGAAGTCAAAGTATTGAGGCCGTTCTTGGGTGAAGACAATTTCAGAGAATGCAAAATCGGCCTTGTTATCAGCAACTGTTTGCAGAACCTTAAGTATTTAATGGGTTTAGTGTACAATTTTATACACCATCGGCATTCGAATGGTAACGGTAATTAGTGTATTTGATATAATCATCTAAAACGAGTGATAAGAATGCTGCGGAGCAATAAAATTGAGTCAAATTGGACAAATCAGCATGATTGACTTTATCATATATTTTATATGAATGCCAACCGTACCCTTGGGACTATGATCAGTAAAATAACTAACATTCCCGGAAGTCCAAGCTCAAGGCTGATTGTATAACTTATTGCACTCGGGGACCGGAGTTCAAGACTAAGTCTTAGTCCTGTTGCTGGCACATGGTATTCTGAAGCTAAAAAAGCTGCTAAACTTCATACACTAAGGACTGGTGGTAAACTACTGGCTCAGCATGGATTTGCAAAGTTGGTGCCATATGTAAACAGTGATGCATATTAAGCTTTAAACATAACTATATGTAATTACCGGATGCAAGCCAGTCCTACTGTCGTAATCCGAAAGCTCTGTCACGACCTCAATTTGAGACTGATCGACTCCACTGATTTGAAGGATATCAACTAAAGCCCAGACATTTGAACCTCTCCAAGCGGTTACGTTCCCTTGCAGCTGCTCAGGCCAGACCATGCTGGGCCAGCACTCGCCAATAACTCGGAAATGAGTACTCATAGTTTGGCCTCCAGACCTAGAAATCATCGAATGATTGCAGTAAAATTACAATATTCAAAAATTGCATGTTATACTCTTTGAAACACTACTGACACGCTAACTATGACTAAAGATATTAGTTTCTGATTTATTTCTTACATTGATGTCACATGAATGTCTACAGAATATTTTACGGAAATTTATGTTTACCGAAAATATAACTATCGTCAAGCAAGCAAACTTTTAAAGTAACGTTCTCGCTCCATGCCTACAGTCCCAAGTCAAAGAAGGGTATTCATCTTGAATGTAGTACCAATAATGAAGATTCAATAATGGTATGATATTAAACATTGCCCATTAACTTGCACCAAAAAATATAATAGATGATTTTCTATTCATAATGAAATTAATAGGTCCTAATTACCATAAGTGAACCCCGTCTTTGTATTGGAACAGTAGAAACTAACTACTTTACAATACCGATACAGAGAGGTTTCGTTGTTATACTCAATAAGATGACAATATAGAGAAGTGCCAGAGTCTTAATAATGCTGGACTTCCGCCATATGGTCATAACACATTGAGACTTATATGTGCATTATAGTGCAGCAAACTTGGTTTTCAGAACAACGCATGAAATATAAAAAGAAATATTTGAATTATTTTTTTCTCAATTTTTAAAGTTCCAGTAAACTTTTAATACAAAAAAGAAAAAGGAAAAAATATGATGGTGCAGTATAATACAATATCATAAAAGAACAGTACAGTCAATTATTATTATATATTTCTTTAAATCCAGTCCGGGACTACAAAAAATATCTATTCAGTTACTACTGCTACTCAACTTTGCAAGGATTGGGACGTTCGAATGTTCCATTTTCTTTGTTGGAGTTCGTGGCTATACAAATTAATAAATTGTCATATATGCGATAGCCAAATCCTTTGTCTACCTCGTTGCCAGACGAGATCGCCCGCACGAGAGTCTACGACATGCTCACAACGCACACTGAGTGCACGCACTCAAGTGTCGCAGAGTCGTATCCGATGTACACCGTCACCCACTACACATTCGTGCACACACTCCGTTCGGATCCGACTCAAGACTACTGCCTGTCGACACTCGCAGTCCTGTCGCCATTAGTCATGCGAGGTCGTTAAGGGGATAACGACCCGAGGAAGGGTATAAAAGCCCGAGTCACCGGGGACTCGCTCTCTAGACTTCTCTAGACTCCTCCAGTCTTCTCCAGTCTACTCTACTCAGGTCTCCCACTTCCAGACCTCTTAGACCTTAGACTCCTAGACCGGACTCTCCGAGTCACTCTCCGGCCTCCTACACACCTCACCTCTATTCGGCGGTAACCCCTCTCTCGGTCTTCTTCACTCCTTGGAAGACTCACGTCATTCACAGCAAAGAAGAAGACGACAAGAGAAAAGGAAGAGAGAAAGAGAGAGATAAGCACAACAGAAACAACAGGAACTTATTGTCCCCTTTTCCCCTTCTTAACACACGTGAGTCGAGTCCATTACTGTCCTTCCGTTCATAAAGCGTGTAAGCAAAGTCCTATCGTAGCTATTGAGTATACAGATTCGTAAAGAGAGAATAAAGAGCAAGAGAGAAAAGACATAAGTCGCCCTGCCGACACCGTGGTTATTCGCGAGACCGCGCGTAGTTAGTTGCTTCCGTTGCGCAACGCCAAAAGGGGGCGCTCTAGTCGTCGCCGATCGTCCGAACTCCGATACAGCTTTGGCGAGCACGTATTCTGGAGAAGTAGGCCGATTGTGTACATTCCGAAGCCCAACGCCATCTAGCGGCGTGGAAAGTATACGACATATATATAGTGTATGAAAAGAGGATTCGCTAATGAAACACAACATATTTGTACAGGTGTATAATGAGATCATTGAGATGCGCCTATTTTGATCTGAGAAATGTCTTGAACATCATGCATTTGTTTGCATAATCCCACGTAGAGGGAGATAATACTTTGCACTTAAGACAGAGACAAGAATGCGAATGATTGAAAAATGAGAAAAAAGCTCCGGGATTATGTTATCGGTATTGTATATTTAATGAAGAAATAATTAGCATTCATCTTTGGAACGGGTTTTTAAATAAATTGAACGGACTTTTAAATGAGAATGAAGAAAAATATTGTTCATTCTGTAGCACAAGAACGACGTTACCAACTGCATTTAATAATACATAAAAAAGGAAGTTAACCTTCAAGTTAAAGAACTCCAAATGATATGTAATTATGAGCCCAATTTGTTTAATAATTATATCCTTAGTTCATCTGGGACCCAATAACGACTGGGTAAGCCACATACCCTTATTTTTCTTCAATGAGTAACGCTATGGTAGGTTGAAAATAGTTACTCATTTTAAAGCCAGATGACAGTCCTCAGATTGCAGTTCTCTGTTGGATGTCTCAGCCGGCTCAGCTTATAACATAAACCAGCGCGCACTGCCACCTACCTTTAAAAATAGCAACTGTTTTAGCCTTATATTGCGTTCCTCGTCCAAGAGCATCACTATTTGTTATTCAAGTCTTACCTGTGACCCAATAACGATGACTCTCTTCCCGTTAACGTCCATTTTAGTCCTGATGATCTCGTCCATCTTGGCAAAGTCTGCCTCGCCGTAGCTGCCGGAAGTGCCGCTGGATACGATGCGATCTACGAAACGCTGAAATAACATAAATTACTATTAGTAAGGGTACAAGGTGAAGTACGGACTCTTGTCTCAATATTACTTAAATATTCTTACTCAGAGTCACTGGATTGTCGCCCACAGGCAAATCTTACATTTGGCAGGTCGAATGCATTATGCAATCATGTATTCTTTCATATCATGTGTTTCAATTATTATTTTAGAATACGGTTGTAAATCTATTCTTGATAATGAACTTCTAATAATAATGTTTAATGGATCATATTTCCTTGGCGCCTTGTAAAATTATATTTCAGACATCAAGGTCTGCCATTCCTTTTCTTCATTTTTCTAATTTATACGTAATATCATGAGACTTCTACAACTTCTCATTATATTTCTTGTAACTTGCAATTGCTTTAGCCAGCCCATAATTATTCCAATTACAATTTTATTTCCATGGAAGAAGAGGAATCAGACATAGAATACTGCTGTCCCCCGACTGAATGTAAATATTAACTTATTAATGTAGTAATATTAACTTCTTTGCAATGTCTCTATATATACCAATGTCAGGACCACAGGCTAGCCAGTAGGATCGCGATTTACCTCAGCCGTCGCTTCTAAGGACTGAGCATCGCGATAAGAAAGAGATTCTTCTTCTGCGATTGGATGAGTCACAGATCGCAAGTTCAGAGGGTTGCAGTTATTTTTACAGTCATTTTTTGTTGCAAAAAGTACGTGTATTTTATAGAAAGAACTTTTGCATACCATATATTGTATGGCACTAGTTGCCATTTATTTATATTATTGAATACAATAACATTAGTCAAAGAAGAACATTTGTCAAAAGTTTAGACATTTAAGGATACGAGCCTTTAATATAATGGCATCCCATCTAAATGAAGTCCGCCCGTACTACACAGGCAGAAAATCGCGAGACAAAAGGAAGGAAGAAAGGAGTGAGGAACAATGATTTTTTTGAAATTTCTATATAATATATATATATATAATACATGTATTATTTTTAAGGGTAAATATGTGTTTGCGTTATGTGTGCGCATGACATTTTTAGGTAATATGGACTTTGCACATTGTATATCTAAAACAAAGAACTATTTATGATATGTACCTCTATCGCCCTTACTGGGGAAAAGAGAAGAATAAACAGATCGCGATAGTGACCCTTATCCAGGACCCTACTTCTTTGTATCCTCCTAAAGTGGACATATTAGGGGATTTGGTTCTATCCGACCCTGCCATTTGTGGATTCTGTTTTGCAGGAATAACAGACTGTGCCGATAGATGTAACGGAATAAAGGGTAATGAATCTCTACATAGTATAACAATGCAATGTCATAGTATATTGTTTTCAGATGTACAAATCCTACCTCTCGGATCATTTATTGCTCCTCCTGGGGTATGTATTGAATTGAGCTGGCATTAGGAAATTACATTTATTTTACAGGAATAAAAGTTTGGAAAAGTCCAGAGTTACACAATTGTAGAAAATTACAATAACGTAAAAATACTCGTAAAACATCATTTTCCGGAAAAATCTTAAGAATAACTTTTCAAATGTAATTCTTCCCAATAGGTATACTTTTCAATACTTGAAGAGTATTTTATAATTTTAGGATGTTCTTCCGTGCGGGACCTTGTTTTTAAAGGAATCCCGAAGCATCACACTGAACCAATCAGAATCATCTACAATCAACTTGAACCATGCGGGGTTCCACAACGTAAGCATTACAATCATTATTTTACTCATCATTAAGCACATTTGCTGTTAAAATAGAAATATTAAGTGGGTAGGAAATGTTTTCTTACTTCAGCTAAACAATCCCGGCCCAACATGTGGAGAGTATTGTGGAACGGGGTTAGTATAATATCTAGAAGCATCTCTCGCGAAACTCTTTGAAATTCTTTGTCTTTGTTTTAGAATATCGTTTTTCACATGTGAAGTTGAGGAAATAACCACAGTGTCAAATACAGGTTAGATCTTTCATCCTGTAATATAAATTAGTATTCAATTTGATACTCCTAATCCAATTCCCAAGTTGAACCAAGTAAATTTAAATCACATTTTAAGGATACTTACAATGACTATATAATGAAAAGAATGTAAGTGTTTTAATTTATGTTTCAGGAACAAATAACAATACGGATAGTGGGCCAATATCAACAACAGTTACTACTAATGATCATTCTACTACAGTTACTAATTAATTATTCTCAAAATCGATAATGATAATAGCAGATTATATTTTTGTAATGTTTACAGTTAAAATAAAATGCAAATGATAACATATAAGAGATTCGCCAATCGTTATTATACAATTACACTTTTCTCGTCTCGAAATAACTGCCACATAAAACATTATACTGGACACACATTGTCGTTAACGTTTACTGCCTACCTGACTCCAATGCAGATAATGCCCGGCATCGTAGGCCTCTCCAAAGTAGAATCGTCGCACGGGAACACGGCCTTGATACGTGAAGTCGGAGAAGAGGAAATCCGGGATCTAAAAATGAATAACGTTTACTAGTCGAGTAGTCGTAGGTTCTATGTTCTCTTTGTCTTATGAGAAATACTTATCCGGATAGCATACTGGTCTACATTATAACAACTCATTGAGGGAATCAAATTGATTGGAGCACATCATTCTAGTGCATCTGCATTCGGTTTAAAACCGCATCATCCAGGTGAATCACGAATGTCTGTAGCAGACTCCGTGCCTACATGTAGTTCTTGAACCCCGCCTCCCCGGAGTTGCCGATTCTTCGAGTTATTCGAGGTAAATGTGTCCTCGGTTCTGTTCAAAGCCTGAAGATCTAATTGTAATCAATATTAAAATACTCTAGATATATAAAGTATGGAGGCATTTCAAATTTCCCGCCGTTTGGGCTCAAAGAGACTGAGTTTCCAAGGACACCAGCCACTTCACAAGATGTTTTGATGCCTTTTCCTCTTGCTGAGACAAGGAGTAATTTACTGAGCTCCTG
>LR141273.1:0-13096 GCA_900659605.1 Tisbe holothuriae | reverse complement strand
CCAGATACCGCATTTTGCGCTTTTGAAAATTGCATGCATCTCATGAATTACATTGAAGTGTAATTCCTCACTCTTCTGGTTGGATTTAATTGTAATTCTTGATATATGCAATGTAATATGCAAAGCCTTAAAACTTGAGTAGGACATTTTAACGCATTGTTGTCAGCAGAGAAGAAAGCAAAACTTTTTGATAGAAACGAAGCATTTAGTTTTCATTCTTCCGTCCCCACACAGGAAATATAACGACACAAAAGAAACAAATCTCGCTCCGCCGTCTTTTGCTCTTATATTGTTATTAGTATTGCTTTTGGTTTGCTTGTTGTAACTTGGGCTCTTTTCTAAGAATTAAAAAGTTTGCGTTCGCTGTTCTGACGTCGTTCTGTGATGGGTTTAAAAAATGAAAATTAATTTCGCTCAGCAGGAAGGACGAAGAAGAACAAAAAGCGAGAGAGGTTTTCTGTGGCTTGTATTAGGAATATATCTCTAATACTTAAACAAAAAAATAAAATACAAGTCCCTATGGATACCTAAATATGCTGTTAATCCAATGTTAGAAAAGCATTTTATGGAGTATGTTGAGTATGTAAATATGCTGGCAATTTGTATAAAATGCCTAAATAGTTGCAATACAATGATATTTAAACCAATATTTTATGCAACAAAGAAATCAAATGCAAGGGGTCAACCTCAAATTCACTCCCAGAGAAACCCAGCTTTACTCTGCGTTTTGTAAGCTGGCGCTGGACCCAAAAAGAAGACGAAGAAGTGAAATAAATGGGGAACATTCAACGATTTCCAGTTTGAAATGTATAAATCTTTTGAACCCAATTCTTCTTCTGGAATTCCGAAAAATATATAAAACATGAGAGGCCGCCGTTGTAAAATCTGCTAACGCAGCAGAAGACCGAAGAAAAAGGGGAATTCATTGCGTTTTTCGTCAGTCTACGTTAGTAAAAGGGCCCAAAAACATCAGGGTTGCCAGTATTATTATTTCTTTGTCTCTATTGATAATAGGGCCAAATGGCAACCCTGATCCTTTTTTGCAAAAGTAAGCCTGTGATCCGAATAAATCTTGGGTTCCAAGAACGGTCCAGTCGATATGTCAAATGATGGGAGAATTGGCCAAGTTTAAATTATATTTTAATACTCAATATTGTACAAAATTAATACTTAATAGGGCTAGTATTGCATTGGATATTATAAAATGCAAATGAGTAAACTTCATTTTCCTTAAGGTAATCTAATCATTCTTCCATAAATATCAGCTTGACAACCACTCCGTTCTGGACGTTACAACCCAAACAATAAATCATCATTTTCAAGGCTACTGCGTACGAGCGGTAATTGCATTATCCGATCATAAAATATCGATTTCCACTGAATACTTAAGACGTCATTGTTGTTCTTTTCTGGCCACAAATACACACAGGAAAGAAAGAAGGCTTAAAAGATTTGTTTCCTGCATGACAAATTCCCTCAGTTTCCCCCCTCTCTGCCAAGAAAGATGAGACAAGAATGGTATGGTGTTGGCTGTACTTGTCTTAAACAAATATAATATATCATACAAAAGTCCATACTTGTATTTGGGTGATTTGCTGACAGCAACCATTTAAATTTGTCCACAAATATTCTCTATTTTTTCTGCTGTTATTTTGACTTCAGCCCTATCATATGTGTATGATCACAAGACCATCCATAACACAACACTAAAAGTCTTATGTACAAAATCAAAGAGCTAATTTAAGCTTGCAACCTTAACTCTACCATAAAAGTAGGGCAAACTTATCCAACCACATCCTTTGTCATGCTTATTATTGTATGAAAAACCCCTATCTTTGTATTTGTAGTTTTTATTATGCTCATGTTTTAGACAATAGACCAAACTGTCCTCTGCATGTGTCATATATGGTGTGTGGGGATCATTACCATGTATGGGGCAACCAGACACAAATCCCTAAAAACCACACATTCAGGGATGCCATCAACATTATTAGAGGATATATTGGCACAATGGGCATTAAATAGCCATAAAATGCAGATTAGTGTTCTTGGCAACCCTTTTCAGAAAATGGTGGCAGTTTTATCCTTTGTTGTTGTTTTTAGGACAAGACTGTTCTTTCTTAGTGCTGTCTGCATATCATTAGGGCCAATTCCGAGGTAAAAATGGGCTACTTCCAAATGGACTCTACTCTCAGACACATGACGTGCATCTTTCCCCGGAAATGGGTTTAAGAATCGTAAAAAAGGGTGTTATCTTCAGATCCATTAAGCCCGTTTTAAAAACCCAATTTCCCCCCTTTAACCTTTTTTGTATAAAGGCAGTGAGGCTTGAAGCAAGGCTGCTGATCGAGTTAATGCATGCACAGCAAGGGCAAGGAAGGAATCACTTTTCGCCCTGAGATGGGTCCCAGCGGGCCTCTTAGTGCGACTCTCAGAGGAGAGGGAGGAAAGGCCGTGAACGCCCAGTTAGAGCTAAAACATCGTATATATACCAATCACATCAGGGATGCCAGTCTCTAACAGAGGTTTCTCATTAAATAAGAATTAGGTTTCAGCAACCCTAATCATGGTCGTTTCTTTTGCATACACCCGGCCCTGCAAGGTAGCTATAATGTCCTTGAAAGTCCATGATATTTTATCCTGAGTAAAAATGTACTAGACAATGTTCAATATTTGTTACATATACTGTTAATCATTGCTCTCCCCATCCAATGGCTACAATTAAACGTTCTACTCCCAGACAAAAATATCAAGGCTTTTTATGTCCAATGAATCTCACGCCTTTGAGTGTTGTGTTAACAGAATCTCTTGTCTTCCCATGGGGTATCAGACGAGAAAGAGAAGTGGAACAAGGATACTTCAATTGTGGAGGAGAGAATGAGTACAAATTGGGTCAATATAGAAGATATTGCTCTGTTTAAAGCGTTTAAAAGTTTGGTAAACCCTTGTAATGCACCGAGGGTAAATTATCCATTCATTTCCTCAGTCTTTCTAACCTTGGCAAAGGATTAATTCCCGGAAATGGAAATCAGAAGTGGGAATTAAATCAATGGGATGATTGCTCAAGATGTTTCCTGATACCTTTTAAAAGGTTTGAATCTGCTCACTAAATGTGTTGTTGTAAATTGTATAACATTTTTAATAACATACATAGTTAAAAAGCAGAGTACTATTGCTAACAATACATATATAACCAACTGACTTGAGTTATGGTCCAGTTGTTTTGCTTCATTGCTCTTCAGTAGGTCAAAACCTTCTCGCACTCCCCTCCTAATGACCCCTCAGAAATGACCCTAATACACAAGCATGCCGTCTCGTAAGGCATTAGCAAGGCTTCAATCGGGGGCTGTATACGCGCTCTTTTAGCAACAACCATAAACAGCACAACAATGTAGCAAAAAGAACATTTCTCATAGATTGTGGAAAAGGGGATTTGTGCCGGTGAGTTTTTGTTGTTCTCCCCGTCTTTTTAATGAGGTAAAAGTCGAAGCTCTGAGGTATGTTATAGGGTTGCCAGTATTTATTTGAGAATATGGCAATCCTGTGACTGTTTCTTGGTGGCAAAAACCGTCTCGTTTTCCTAATAATTGAATTTTTATCGTACTGAATCTGGATGATAAATTTCTCCTTCTCCTCCTCCTCTTCTCTCTCTTCTCTATGCCAAGAATGTTTGACTAAAAATAGAAAAAGTAGCTTTCGACCTTGAGCCAAAAACGCAGACGGGCTGAAAGGAGATAAAAACGTGCATAATAATGAGTTGCACTTGCTGAGTGCAAGAAGAAAGCGAAATTCGGATCGGAAATATGCAACTACGTAGATTTGAGAGGAATTAAATGTCAGCGCTTGTCTACCCTCAAGAGCCCATTATTGATGTTGTAACTGTCACCACTATTCCTAATACTGCTGAAGTACTTAAGCTCATTTAACTCACCATATCAAATATCTGAGTCAATGTAATCCCCACATTGACCTGCACCGTCTGATTGACCCTCAGTACCGGCCTCACATCCTTGTCATAGTTATGCATGAGGTACTTGAGCAGCCGGCTCTCCTCCTTCTCCAGTTTCTCCTCGGGCAGGCGCCGCACAGGGCGCCTTTCCACCACGGTTGCGTGGCCCGCGGCTGCCGCGGATGAGGACGAGGACGGCGCGGGGAGGACTGGGGAGGAGACGGAGGGGTCGACCACGGTGGTGTTGAGGCTGCCGGAGGGGGTGGAGAGGGCGTGCTCGCACACTGGAATGGGGAAGAAAATTATATATGTGACTATACATATGGGAAACATCCAATGACGCCTTCATATGCAGGGGTCAATGGGAAACATCATAGATTCAATAAACAAAGGTATATACCATCGTTTGTGCAACCTGTAGGTCTTCAAAATGCTTTAGTTTTGCTCATGTTATTGTATTTGTTTTGATATTTGATTTGATGTAGACTTATAAGCAGCATTGTTCTGCATGCTGCAAGCATCAGGATTATTATGCATGATATACACAATGTTAAACAGAAAATGCTTCATTATATGACATAATCTCATTGTTGCATGTGACAAATTTACTCTACATATTGGTGCAGATGCACCAATCCAATAATACTTTACAGTCGATTAATCGCATAAAATGACCTTCTCCTTCACTTTCCCTACACTGACAATGCAGTTAACCAAGTAGTTCTCTATAAACACTTGAGTTAACGCTCCACCGTTAATCATGAACAAAATTGTTGCAACGTTTTATTGCGCCATGTATTAAAGCGTGTCCTCGTCCTGCTGCAGAATGTGTTTTATGGGCCGGGCTTTATTTCATTTTTATGGAAGGTGCAAAGATCATAGTGGAGAAAAAGCTCGAGAGGGGGACTTAGTGCTGATCATAAACACTTGCGTGGAACTCTTAGAAGGGTAATAATATACTAGGTCATCTTCTGTAGTATTGAGCCAATCCTTACTACCTAATAGAGAACCCACATATATGTTTGCCTTCATCATTGAAGTTGATGCAACCAATATATGGTTAGTATACAGATCTGTGGGAGAATCCAAAAAAAGTTAGGTTCAATGTCTATCATCGAGCTCTGAAGATATTAGAGATCTATGAATCTATATAGTAATTCAGCTCCTATATATATTAAGAGGGAACTATTATAATGCAATATCTACCGAAACTGTTAAAAATGTATGTGCCTTTTTATCTTGAAGTATAATTTAAAACATGCTCACTTGATAGCTAGAAAAGATAATCACAAGGCCCATTTCTTCTTCTTTAACCTTTCCCATTTTTAATTAAACTTTTCTCTCGCATTGCATTCCAGTTCATTAAATGATGCTCCCCGATTAAAAGAGTTTGCCCGCTCTTGAAATAATATCTTATTAGAACCAATTCCTTTCAGGGACGGGCTTAGTTCCCATTTAGATGGGCTAAATGGACATCACTAAATGAGTCGTTAAAGGAGTAAGACAATAATATATTTCTGCACAATTGCTAGCTTAGTCTTGACAATATATCAATTAATCTACCATTTTCCAATTTAAATAAAAATCCAGTAAGTAGAAAATAGTCATTAGTCTATGTTTGAGTAAGTCCTCAAATAGACCGTAAATTCACTTTTAAAACGAGTTAATGTCTGACCTGGAAAACACTGTTTAAATACTACAGGGTGGCTTTTTATATGTGTTATTATATCGGCTCAGAAAAGGCCTTAAACGTAGGTTTTTGGCTGTGCTTATGAAGTCAAAAAGTGTAGAGCATGTTAAGAAATATTTTGTGGACCTATCTGTGTTGCAAATTTTGTTTGCATTTTTTAGCACCAAGTCATTGACAGAGGGCTGTCAAATAGGGCTTTGGAAAACTTTTGGGCAATTTTTGGCCACCTTTTTGGTGCCCTAATGTTTAAAACAACTGCCTTTTCTGAGCCAATGTAATAACACATATAAGAAAACACCCTGTATTAAAGTGAATATTTAGGCCATGTTGTTAAAATTACAATTTCTTCAAGAGCAGCAAATTGTCCTAAAATGCTCTCTATGCTACTGTACTGACCTATGTATAACATAAAGCACTAACAGTCTGTTCCGGCCTATTTACAGTGGCCTTATCTAGTCGGTTATAATATTTTTTCTTCAGCAAGCCCCTAAAACTGGGAGTTATATACTACAGCACACAGTGGCTTATTTACAATGAGTAAATATTACTCTCTCATTGCAGACCACTGTGCAGGCGTTGTCCACAGTCGGTGTGTGTGGAGCTGCGCAATGTTTGAACGAAGGGAAGAGAATGGGAGAGAGAGAGAGAGAGAGAGAGAGAGAGAGAGAGAGCACTGCATACTGTTGTGTGGAAATGTATGCATTGGAGGCGAACCCGTTAAAAGTATATTTTATAAGAACAACAATTTGGTGCGGAATAGAGTAGATGGTAATAAAATAATAACGTAATGTGTATGTACAATTACTTCACCTCAACATGTTTTTTTCCGAAGCTCGCGAAGGCCTGGAATCCTACTGCAGGATACTCCAAATTTCTTTTAAGTTTGTATGAAATATATAATACCGGAATAAAGTTGTGAAATGTTATTAAGAATGTTTCTTGTCATCAGTAATCTCTTATGAACTAAGTCGCAAAAGTATGGAAAACAAACTTATTATGACATTAGATATGTTTATTATCAAACAAGTAAACAATGGCCTCCATATCCTTATTGCGAATAAAACACATCGCAGTTTTAATCCTACTTTCAGCATCAAACTGGGTCAACTACTCCTTTGGCTCTAAACAGATCTGGGTTATTACTTATAAGTGACTGATCATCATTTTGAGGTATGTTATCAATATTTTAGTTGATGAAACTGGGTTTCTGTCTAAGTACCCATGCAAGTATATTATGTGCTAAATGGCCAACAACAGATAATAATTTGTTAGGGCCAATAGATGGCACTGCGCAGTGCGCTCCTTGGCCAAGGTCCATGGAAACACCCATGACATTTTCATTGAATACTCAAAGGCGCTTGCCAAACTAAATGCAAAATATGCCAGAAACACTTTATAAGAACATTTTCACCAGACTCCTTTGCATAAATATAAGGCATTTTTAATGTCTAGATTGGCCAAGGTGCCTATGGTGACATCTACCGGTGGTTTATATAACTAATCTGAGCCGTTGTCTGCGGCTTCCCATTGAAAGCAACCCAACAGTTCGACCATTACCCTGAATGCTTTTTGTTATAGCAACAACAATCATGATTTATGTTTGTATGTTTCTCCAATTAATACCTAGCCATGCATGGAATATCCTTACTGTTCTTGTCCGCGTTCCTTCATCTCGCCCAACCCAACGTCCTCCCCAATGGCCATCAGGGAAAGTATCTCCTTGTGAAGCTGGACTCGGCCAATGAGGATTCCAACATGATGCAAGAGGATATGACAATCATGGATGAAGAAAATGATGACGACTCACTGAAGGAGTTGTTTAAAAAGTTCAAACTTAAGTAAGTTTGCTTCAGAATGGATAAAATTAATGTTAACTTATGTTTGCAAGGCGAAGTGCTGGAAAAAACTATATTTGGGACCGAGGTGTATAGATCCAGATATGTGGACAGGGTTAAAATGTTAACTATATAGACACACCGCAAATTTATCACATTATATCCTTAAGTTACGACCCAGTTTAAATGAGAACACAGGTTACAACGAAGAAATAAGGGAGTAATAATAAATAATTATAATATTCATCATGCATAATGGTATGTATCTTTTTAGTAAACTGAAGCAGCAGAAGAAAAAGAAAAACTTCATGCTCAAGAACAAAAACAAAATGAAGAAGAAGAGCAGGAAAGCGTTCCGATGGATATCTAATCAGCCAGTTCCAGCTTGTAAGTATAGTCATAGAGCTCTGTGTTATTTAGCGGTCTATGGTATAGTGTTCATACATGAAAACTGCGGAGATCTCAGGGTCTAAATATTCGAAAATCCAGGTTCCCCCTTTTTATTGTGTTCTTGAGTTGTCAGGCAAGTTGGTAATTACCTTTTTTAAATCAATTTTCGGTGACGAAGTGTCTTTTTAGTATAAAAAGGTTTCATTTTCCTTAAAAAAGTAGTCTTGAACATTTCTTAAAATACAAGTCTTTTCTCCTCCATTTTCTCTTTTCAGACGGCGCTGCTAACTATGACAACAACGCAGATTGGAGTGACAATTTTTATTAGTTCACAAATATTTTAATCTTTAATAAATTTTGGTTCACCCATCTCCTGTACTTATTTTTAACAATTAGTAGCATACAAAATGCCTTTAATAGCCAACAACAGATGGCAACAAATTTTACATATTTTAACCACTGGTAGATGGCGCCATGGGCACCTTGGCCAATCAGAGCATTGAAAAGCCTATTATTTACTAAAAGGGGTCTGACAAAAATGTTATCATAAAGCTTTTTCTAACATATTTTGCATTTAGTTAGGCAAGCACCATTGAGTATTTGATGAAAATGTAATGTGTGTTACCATGGTCCTTGGCCAAGGTGTGCAGTGCCATTTATTGGCCCTAACAAAATGTTATCTGTTGTTGGCTATTCATGCAAACAAGCACTTAAAGTGTAATTAGGAAATAGGAATATTGTTTTGCTAAGCAGGCATAACATTAGTAAACTTTAAATATTCTGTTCTACGAAACATTGTCATGCATCAATTCATCATCCAAAGCAAAGCATTTTATGTTTAGACTAGCAGAACCATCAACAAACAATTAAGTGCGGTCGATACACTTTACTTCATTTAGTCTTATTACAATTTTACACGACAACTATGACTCGCGTTGCTCTTCCATTGATTTTCTTTTGCACTCTTGCATCCTTAATGACATTTGTTGAGCCAATGGAAGGAGAGTCCAGGAATAAATATATCCTTGTAAAGCTGGACAGTGGAGAGAACAACGACTTGGAGGACAGCATGGAAGAAGAGTCTTTCAATATGCTCAACAATAAGTAAGTAGCAGGGCATTGGAATAACTAGTTACTCAATCTGGTAATTTTTGGGAAACAAGTTGTTACAGGTCCCTAAAAGTAACTGTAAATGTAACTTTTCATATGAATGCCAATAAAAGTTACAGTTACTTGTAACTTTTTGAAATTCACCAGAAGTTTCAGTTACTCTTAAGTAAAATGACCTTTTTGGTGTCAGCTGAAAATGTCTAAGAAACTTAATTTTTTACACATTTTGTGAATTTTGTTAAAACTGCCATTGGTGTAAATAACCAGTCAACAATAAGAATCTTTTATCTTTGTAAACAAAGTCATATGACACAATAAACAGACGCATGCAGACCCTTGACCTATCAAACCCAAGAACATATTTAAAATTCGAGCTTGGGAATGAAGAGTGCCCTCGGTATTATAATAATTTATCCTAAATGCATGGAGGTAACTAATTTATCCTAGTAAACTCCAATTCAAGTTGAACAAGAAGAAATTAAGCGATGCAAAATTGAACCAGAAGTTAAATCAATTTATGAATAAGATGAAGATACGTCGTCAGCTGAAGAACAAAAGAGGGTTTAGATGGATTTCTGCACCTCAGGATTGTGAGTATAAAAAATATTCATACACAGAGGGCAGAAGCTCAAAGGTAGCGCGCCGGGCTTGGGCATGCGACACTGATCGGTTGTAGGTTCGAATCCCGGTGCTACCAAGATTACTGCTCGGAAATATAGTTGAAAAAGCTGTTGAAAGAACAGGCATGAAGTGGGTCTAAAAGAAACTAGGCTCTGCATGTTTGAAAAATTCAATGAAGCAGCTGGCTGTACTAAAACAGTTGTACTTGTACAACTACGTTGTTGAGCGTCCCTTGGTGGTTCTGCAGTTTGCCTCGAAATAGGCAACAGCTTTACAAAAATTATTCTTTATTTGAACGTTACCTTCAAGCTCTGATACCTTCTGATTAGACAGAATCATACATCAATAATGGAGTCATCAATGACTGAGTTAACAAATTATAAGGTGTGTATTTTTCAGATCTTGGCAATTCCCACTCCTTTAATAACAACGCCAACTGGAACACCAACTACTATTATTAAGCTATATACTATTAGGCCATATCATAAGACTAATTTATTGTCCTGCTTTTAAATAATAATAAAATCATTCCGGTCCTGTCGGATTTGTACTTTCGAGACTCTATAGCGGCTTCCATTGCTGTATTGACGTTACCATTATTTATAAGGGAGGGCACGAATAGTGTCATTATGCCTTAATCTGGTACTTTTAAATGAATTAGGAGCACATAAATAGTTCTAACGACTTAACCTTAACGTGATCATATAACTGTTTATGGGAACAAATAAACTTGTCAAATACATGGCAGTTCAGTGTTAGCCATGGCTCAGTCTACACTCCCATGGGTTCTCCTTGTCCTTTTGTTCTTCTGGATTCGGATTGCTCAGCCATTGGAGGGACAGCCAAAGAAGAAATATCTTCTTGTCAAACTGGATGGAGGCAGGGCTGCCATGATGAATTACTTGATAGCTTTACTGCAAGTATTATATGAGTCTGACTCAGCATGTTTGGAGGAAAAAGGAGCAAACATTGCTAGAAGTTATATTCGAAAAGTAATGTAAGGATTTTCTCTCAGAAAATGTAACCTATTAAGTATAAGTTACAGTAGACAGTAAAAAAAGTTACAGTAATCTTAATTTATTACATTTCTGGAGAAAATAATTTGCAATTTAGTTCCTAAAATGTAAGTTAGTATTGCCTGAAAACGAGCAACTGATATGATGGTTATGGTGGATATGATCAATTTGAGAAGCAATATAGCAGCGCCAAATTTTTAGTAATATAGACCCAAAATCATATTTGCTTGAAAGTGACCCCAGATTGCTTTATAATGAGTCCAAAAGTGAAACAAAGGGTCCATTTTCTGACCATTTCATTTCGTAATTAACTGGCAACCCTGCACTCTGAAGGAGATGACGAACCTCTTGACAGCTCCAGTATTGAAGATATGGTTGACGATGACTTGGATTTTGACATGTTTAAGAAAAAGTTTGAAAACAAGTAAGGAACATGTTATGTGTAGTTTAGGATCTAAGTCATAAAATGATACGTGGGAGCATGTTGGAAAAGTCTCTGGACACCTTCTTACATGTGTTTTATCGAATCATTCTTTATCCTGTTTATCATTCTCTGTTCAGGTTCCAGTTCAACTTGAATAAGAACTTGATGAATTCGATGAAACGTCGCAAAAATCTAAATCGTGGCTTCAGATGGATCCAGCGACCCGTTCTTAGACCGCCCGTGAGACCACCAACACCTTTATGTAAGTTAAATAGCTTCAATCAAGGATTGCTTTAGCAGAAGGAACCTGAACGGAAAAGTTGACACAGTAAAATTTCAAATTTGAGTAACTTAGTGACAATCTTTTGTAAATGTTGATTTAACAGCTTTAAAGAATGGACATATTAAAATATGTTTTGCTTTCTTGTTGTTAAAATAATGTTTTGCTTTCTTTTTTTTAAGACGGTGACGCAATCAACATCAACAATGCAGCCTGGGATGATACCGACTATTATGCTTACAAATAGTCTCCAGTCTAAAAGTAACGTAAAATAATACGAGTTTTTCTTTGTTTTAACCCGCCTAAAATAGAAATAAACTTAAACAGAAACAACTGAAACAATTATATCCGCTTTTCATGACATTATTAATATACAACACCGGAAATCAATATATCAGGAATATATCGGCTGTCCAAATGATAAGAAGCAAAGGCTGTCAAATTAGTTTGTTCTAATTATATATAGAGCTTGAAATAGGCATGTGAAAGAGTACTTAACTTCTTATACATGTGTATATGTTTATAGTATCAATACAGAGCATAAACCCCCTGATAAAAATCTCCGTTGGCTCTTCTGAAAAGTTAAATTTTTGTCTCTTATCACTTGGACAGCCAATATTTCCTTGAAGTTTACTTTCTCCTTTTATTAATGCGTTCTACGGATTCATGTCACATAGTGGACATATTTTTAATAAAACGTGTATTTTAGTATTTTATATATAAATTTTAGCCTGCTGCAAGCAGTTAAAAGATTGGTCACTTCTATAACTTTATATTCGTCATTTTACAATCTTATTGCGGTACATTAACATTCTTTCAGGAATTTTTAGTCTCAATTTTAACAAAATGTGACATAATTAATAAATTTAATTAAATGAATGACAATGTGGTGAAAATTCGTGTTTAATCTTTTTTTGTTGCTTGTGATTGTAGACTTAATATAGTACTGTAGTTCATACCTTAATATGGGGACCTATTAATAACATTCTCACTGACTTATGACTATTGTGTGGCACTTTACTTTGCTTATACCTTTTGCTAATAGTAGTTTCAAATACGTACATAAACCTTCATTGTTCGTGGTTTGTTAAAGGACAATATAATTAACAGTAAACCAAAACTTATGCCTAGACGATATATGACATGCACTATTGATAAATGTCCAATGCACTGTATGTCATTAGCTCAGGGCTAAATAGCTAATAGCTAATAGCTGAAGTCCAATTTGTAGGCTCTGGTCTTGTAGTTTGTAATATACCAGGAGCAAAATATAGGACAATTTAATGGCAATTTAGTTGATTAATTTAACAATTATGAGTCCTAAAAAGGTCCTTAAACTTGCAATCTCCACTCTGCTGGCACCCCACTATTTGCACCACCATTCTTTGCCGCCGGCGTCCCGTCTGAATTGAAGAATGGATTCGCCGGCCGGTCAATCTTCACCCCCCGCTTCCTCAACCGGGCCAATGACTTCTCCGTGATGTCCCTACAATCAGTGACGTTTAACACGCGTAGCTGCGGGCAGTATTCCACGATGAGAGCCATTCCCTTATCGGTGATGTGCCAGCAGCCACAGATGTTTTTTTAGAGTCTATGAGGTCATTTCTACACTTGCAATCTCAACTCTGCTGGCACCCCACTACTTGCAACACCATTCTTAGCCGCCGGCGTCCCGTCCGAATTGAAGAAAGGATTCGCCGGCCGGTCAATCTTCACCCCCCGCTTCCTCAACCGGGCCAATGACTTCTCCGTGATGTCCCTACAATCAGTGACGTTTAACA